>CAUYUD010114075.1:0-20528 GCA_963575295.1 Alouatta caraya
CGATTCTCTGCCTCACCTTCCCAAGTAGCTGGGATTACATGCACAAGCCACCACACCCAGCTAATTTTTGCATTTTTAGTAGAGACGGGGTTTCACCATGTTGACCAGGATGGTCTCGATCTCTTGACCTCGTGATCCACCCGCCTTGGCCTCCCAAAGTGCTGGGATTACAGGTGTGAGCCACCGTGCCCGGCTTCCGGTCGGCTTTAATAGTTCTTAAAGATATTTCTCCTTATTATCTTATATCTTTCTTATGTGGTAGGGAGGGCAGGGGTTTATTTATTTACTTATTTTTTAGATGAAATCTCGCTCTGTTGCCCAGGGTGGAGTGCAGTGGCTCACTGCAACCTCTGCCTCCTGGGTTCAAGCGATTCTCTGCCTCACCTTCCCAAGTAGCTGGGATTACATGCACAAGCCACCACACCCAGCTAATTTTTGTATCTTTAGTGGAGACGGGGTTTCACCATCTTGGCCAGGCTGGTATTGAACTCCTGACCTTGTGATCCACTCACCTTGACCTCCCAAAGTGCTGGGATTACAGGCGTGAGCCACCACACCTGCTCTAGGAGGCAGACATTATCATACTCATTTTGTAGGTGAGAACACCAAGGCCCAGGGAAGTATGATGACTTACCCAGGGTCACACAGCTTGTTAGTGACACCTGGCACCAGAATCCAGACTCTCATTTCTTGGTTCACCACTCTTCCCCTGATCTGGACTGACCTTCTCTGCCTCCTCTAGCTCAGCCCAGCTTCTGTCTCAGTACCGACCTCGGGCAGCAGTCATTGCTGTCACCCGCTCTGCCCAGGCTGCCCGCCAGGTCCACTTATGCCGAGGAGTCTTCCCCTTGCTTTACCGTGAACCTCCAGAAGCCATCTGGGCAGATGACGTAGATCGCCGGGTACAATTTGGCATTGAAAGTGGTGAGCTACCTAGACCTTCCACCCACTCCTACCATTTGTATTAGGAGTCCTCCAACCCAGCTTCCCATACCCACTCAAAGGGCCTTGCCTCTCTCCTGTGGTCCCAGGTTTTCCCTGTGAGATTCACTAAGACTAAGAGGTATCAGTCTGGCCTATCACACACACCTCTTCCATCGGCATAGCCACACAGGCAGATGGCTATGCTACTTAGCAACACACTCTGTCCTAGCCCATGGACACTCCTGCACCTTTTCTTTTCTTTTATTTTTTTTAGATGGAGTCTCGTTCTGTCACCGAGGCTGGAGTGCAATGGCGCGATCTCGGCTCACTGCAACCTCCGCCTCCTGGGTTTAAGCGATTCTCCTGCCTCAGCCTCCTGAGTAGCTGGGATTACAGTCATCTGCCACCACGTCTAATTTTTGTATTTTTAGTAGACATGGGGGTTCACCATGTTAGTCAGGCTGGTCTCGAACTCTTGACCTCAGGTGATCCACCCAACTCTGGCCTCCCAAAGTGCTGGGATTACAGGCATGAGTCACTGCACCTGGTCCTGCGTCTTTTTTTTTTTTTTTTGAGACCAAGTCTCACTCTGTCGCCAGGCTGGAGTGCAGTGGTGTGATCTCAACTCACTGCAACCTCTACCTCCTGGGTTCAAGTGATTCTCCTGCCTCAGCCTCCTGGATAGCTGGGACTACAGGCACGCACCACCATGCCCAGCTAATTTTTGTATTTTTAGTAGAGACAAGGTTTCACCATGTTGATCAGGCTGGTCTTGAAATCCTCACCTCACGTGATCCGTCTGTCTCGCCCTCCCAAACTGCCAGATTACAGGTGTGAGCTGCTGTGCCTGTCCAATGACTCATTTTCTTTCCCTCCCCCAGGAAAGCTCCGTGGCTTCCTCCGTGTTGGGGACCTGGTGATTGTGGTGACAGGCTGGCGACCTGGCTCTGGCTACACCAACATCATGCGGGTGCTGAGCATATCTTGAGATGCCCCTCCCTCCTCTGCCCTAGCCTACCCCTATATCCCATCCCTTCCTCCCCAGTCTATGTCCTCCAGCCCATAACCCTACAAAGTCCCACCTCTTCTTCTCTTCTCTATTCCTGGCTCTCCCTACCTCGGGCCTATCTGAGACCATATCTGGCATCTAGTCCCATTCCAAGCTGCCCCTTCCCTGTCTCCATTTCACACAGGTCCTGAAAGTCTGTGTCCACTTATGCACTGGCTACCCGATAGCACCGACTGTACATTCCCTGTGTCCGATCCACTCAGCAGGCCCCAAGATACCTTGGGCCTTTAATCCCAGTTTGGCTGGTTAATTCCATAACCCCAGCCTTCCCATCCCTTGGGGTTGGGGAGATGGAGGACAGGACAATCTTGTCCAGTCTCCCATCCTCATATGTGGCCCTCATGATAATCTGGGCATCTCGTGCCAGGGCAGGCTACCCCTTTCATGGTGACTGACAGTGACATGAAAGCCTACACTTTGGGGAAAACGGTGGGATAGATGCTGGGGAGAAGTGAGGGCTGGGCAGCTGATTTTGTCACTGTCTTCACAGCCTCTGTGCTGGGCTTGTAGACCACTGTCTTGGCTGCTCTCATGCCCGCCTGATACCCTGCTTGGTCAAATGCCCGGCTGCTTCCTCCTGCACCCAAAAATTAGCTTCCCACTCACTTTGTTCCCACACACAAACTAAGAGCCAAAAACGAGTGTCTCTATTTTATATTTAAACCCAGCTGTTTGGAAGCAATTATAAAACTTCTCCCACACACCAAGAACCCCAGAACTCCCCACCCAGAAGGAAAGGAGACTTAGGGTCTTGGCCTTACAGTCTTTAATGCTGTAGAGTAGGAGAGGGGACAGAGTGAGTGTGGTAAAGGACTACTCTTGTCCCTGAGAAGGCAGAGGTGCTGGCTGGCCTGCCCTTTCCCAGGCTTGAATTCCTTGGGCCTTCCCTTTACTCATGTACCAACAGCAAACTCAGAAGGAAAAAACAAAACAAAGCTAAAGATAAACACAGTCCTTCTCCCTCTCTCACATGTTTCCTCCTGCCCCTACCTGATAGGGAGAAGGTTCAAGTATTGCTGCTGATGGGTTTGGGCAAGGACCACAGAGGCTAGCATGGAGAGGCCCTGCCTCCTGCTACTCCTCCTGTCTCCTTACCTGAAAAGGAGGGGACGGATGGACAAAGTAATGGCTAAACAAAATGAATTGGTAACAAATAAAATTAAATAAATAAGCAAAGAAAAAAATATCACATAAGGATTCAGCCATTTGCCCCTCCACCGGGGAGGGGGGAGGAATCTAGGCTGGCATATTAATAAGGAGGTACCATCTACCCCTTAATCTAGAGGGGCACCACTGGAGCAGAGGTCACAGGGAAGAGGCAGCTCTCAGTTTACAAAAAGACAGTTCTACCACAGGACAGACTGCAGGGAACTTAGAAGTGTCTTCCCACTCAGAGGGTAGAGACACGGAGTGCCACAGGTGGCAATGAGTGGGTAAATGTGGATGCCCACACTCAGGACCCAAGACATCTGCTGGCAGCAATGGGGGCGCAGGTGATTGGCAGTGCCTGGCTATGCTACAGGAACAGGAAGATAACTAGGCCAGGCAGAACCTGCAGGATCATTGGCAGGGAAACAGAGACATTAAGTTACTTGGCAGTGATGGTGGTGGCAAGTACTTGTGCTTAGTAAAGGTAGGGTCATGGGCCTGGGCCTGCACCTGGCAGGACCATAGCCAGGGGAATACCCTTGTCAGAGGGTTCTGAGTCACTTCTACTTGGCAGTGGAGACATACAGTGCCTGGCATATTACTTGGGACATGGTAGACGCTCAGTACACATGATGAATGGATTATGATGGCAGACAAGCTACAGGATTCTTGAGCTGAGGACACAGAGACCATCTTCATGGCAGTATGGAGAATGTCAGCACAGGGCCGACATTTCCAGAGGGCAATGTTTCAGGTCCCCATGGCCTTCCCCAGGAGGCATCTGCCCTTGGGTACATACTACTCACTAACCCCAAGAACTAAGGCTGGATGTACTCTAGGGTTTTACATGTTGGCAGAAAGCTGGGGACCCCCAGGGGTGGCTGGCTCAGTCACTGGTGGCCTGAGGGGCTGGGCTGTCCTTGGAGGCTTGGCCAGGAGCCCTGAGGGAGGCAGCCGCTCACTTCCTGAGCCCTTACGCCCAGGAGAGCCATCACCTGTCGCCCGCTGAGGCAGAGAGGGTTGGGAGGCCGACAGTGGGCGGCCCCGAGGTCCTAGCCGCCGTCCACCTCCTCCTGGAGGGGGACCCAGCAGGGAGACCTGGGAGCGCCCTGCCCGGGATAGGCTGGCATGCAGGGTTCGGGCAGGTGGGGCGGGCAGGCGGGAGGTGGATGCCCATGGGCCGGCTCGGACTGGCACCAGCGGGGAGGCTGGAGAGCCTGCTGAGCGCCGAGCAGAGCGAGCAAGGAGGGTGGCTGGAGAGTCAGGGGAGAGAGGCAGAAGGCCCCGCTGGTGAGTCAGGGCAATGGCCACGTTGGAGGTCACAGCGGCTGCCTGAAGGGGCGCATGCACCAGTGGCTCCCACAGTACTGGCTTTCCACTGAGCCGAGCTCCTGTGCTGGGAGCCAGGCCCCTAACACCCCGAGCCATGTCTCTGTCACATTGCACCAAGTGCTGCTCCATGATGCCGCCACTGCTGCCTGGACCCGGCTCGGAGCGCTTCCGCTGCACTATGGAATTCTTCTTGCCTAGAAGTTGTCCCGGGAGGGGGAAGTTAAGGATAGGAAAGGAATCCAGGTTGGAAGTTGGATATCAAAGAGTGTGAGGGTCTCAGCATGGGGTGGGGTTGAGGGTAGGGGATGGGAGTCAGTAGTATGGCGATGCGGCTAGCGGGGTGGAGACGGGGGTTGGAGGAAGTGGGTATGTATCAGAGACAGTGAGGGTCAGGGGACTGGTACTCACGGGAAGGAGGACTCAGGACATGGGGACGTGGGATGATATCTCTCCTGGGTGGGACATGCTGAGAGATAAGGACAGTGGGCCACAGTGTTGAAAGGCCTGTTGGGAGCATCTGTTGGGACTGAATGGATTGGAATATGACCCTGGAACCCTAAAGCCTGAGCTCCTTGCTTTGGAGGTGGGGTGAGGGCACGGCCTGGACCCAGAGCAGATGGGGTGGACAGGTCTCACCGATCCGGCGCAGCCGATCCATGGCCACGGTCTCAAAGGCCCGGCGCATCATGGGGAACTCCTCGAGCACAGCGTTGAAATGGTCCACACTGAGTGAGTACAGGCGGCAGTAGGTGTCAGCCCGAACACTGGCTGTGCGCCGGCCCCTAGTTAGCAGGCAGATCTCTGCAGAAGTTGGGAGGAAGCCTCAGAACCCCTGTCCCTGCCCTGGAACTCCTCTCACTGAGCCTGCAGCAGTGGACCCAACTTTCTAAGGCTCTTCCCTAGACTTGGGAGAAACCACTGATTACCTATTACCTCCCTGTCCCAGGGTCCCTAAACACCCCAAGCATTGTTTCTCTCCAGATGCCTACAATTACTGGATTGCTGCTCCCCGTCCTTCCCACTCTCTCCAAATGAAGGCTGATGACCAGGCAGGTCTTGCTGGCCCTAGACTCCCAGTGACTCCGGTCACTTTAACTCCCACCCCTACCCGACTACTCTATCCCAAGAAATAAACAAGAGGTAGACCAGGGCAAGTCACTCCGTGTACCCACACCTCCCACCCCCTTGAATGAACACTGAGCGCAGCCCTGAAGGAGAGAAGCAGTGTCAAAGAGCAAAGTGCAACATGATGGGGGTGGTGGGTGGTTTGGGGACCGAGAGACTATAAGAGCCTCAGGTCACTTTGGGCAGTGGCTGGCACTGCCCTTACTGCCTCAGGCTGGGTTCCCAAATCACACCACCAAGCAGCTCCATAAAGCTCATGCTCCAGGACAGCTCTGCTTCACTCCTACCTTTCCCTCATCTCATAGGATCCTTGGATTTCACTGTCTAAGGGTTCTAAAGGGCCCTCTGGCCCAGTAGTTTGCAACCTGGCTGTGCATTAGAATCTCCTGAGAAGCTTTTAAAAGCTACAGAGCTCCAGACCCCAGCCCAGAGATTCTCACTGAGGAGCTGGAGCTCTGTGATTCTGCAGCACAGCCAGGCAGGGCCCTGAGCCCGGGGAGCAGTTGCCCTGTCCGTCGTCTGCTTGTGACCCCCTCCACCCTCCCTGAGGCCTGCTGACCCCCAAAGTAGGATCCATCGGTGAGGCGTGTGTCCCGGGCGCCGCGGGCCAGCACACTGAGCAGCCCATGCTGGATGAAGTACATCTTCCTGCCCACGGAGCCCTCACGCACCACAAGGTCCCCCGGCTGGAAGACCTCAAAGCGCAGCTTGGTGAGGACTGCAGTGACGAAGCTGGGGTCAGCGTGGGCAAACAGTGGCATGTGGGCCACCAGGCCCCGACAGGTGAAGTTAATGATCTCCTGGACAGGAGAGGGGACTGTCAGGCAGGCTGTGCCCCCTGCCCTGAGATGCTCCCACCGAGCTCATCTTCCTCCAGAAACCCCGCCCCTGGGGTTCATGTTCTGCCAAAGGACGGGGATGCGTCAGTGGGCCCGGGACCATCCCTAAGCTTCTGTCTTCAGATCTTTCCCATGAGCTCTTGTGGGACTATCTCCCCAAAACAGAGATCCCTACATTCCCTCCTTATGTACACTTCACTCCCAAAGGACCTTCCAGAAAGACCCTAGCCCCTGAAAGCCCCCCAAATACCTGGCCTCCCATGGGGCCCTCTGCAGGCCTCATTCCCTATAGGAGCACCTGCTGACCGACAGATCCTACCACCAGATAGCACTCCAGGTCCCTGAAGAACCCCTCTTCCAGGGCCAACCCAGCCCCACCTCCTGAAGTGGCTCGCTCAGCTCGCCCAGGATGCTTTCCTCGTCGAACATCTTGCCCTGGTAGCGGTGCTCATAGTACTCATGGATGCGCTGCCGCGTGTCTGCTGGCAGCTTGTGGAAGGACATGTACTGCTCCACCTGCTTGTACTGGAGGGCCGGCCCATTGCCAGGGGCAAGAGGACGCAGGGAGAGATTTGAGGCCGGAACAGTAGGGTGTGTGTGTAGAAGGTCAGAGACACAGGTCAAACTCAGAGGGGTGAAACATGGAACCAGACGTGGACACACAGGGCCACAGAGGAATATGGATAATGGTGGATACCGGGAAGACACAGAGCACAGTCATAGGAAAACCCAGGCGTGGACAGCAGAGGGGCCAAACACCGGCATAGGTTCAAACAAAGAAAAGGTACACACAGGGGCAGGGGCCAAATGGACACAGGACAGGAAAGGAAACAGAGGCGAAACAGGGGCACACATCAGAATGGGCCTTAAGTCTGGGTACCCAGTCTCCAACAATCCTCCATGCCACCCCTCCCTCTCCTGTCCCTGCTGACCTTCTCCTGGTACTGACGCCGGGAAGAGTCCAGGGACTGGATGAGTGCAGTGGCGTGGCCGATGAACATGGCGTAGCACGTGGCACCCACAATCATGCTGAGCATGGTGAGCCAGACGTCCGGCATGCCTACAGGTGCCTGCTGCCCATAGCCTATGCACAGCATGTGGCTCATGGCCTTGAACAGGGCATGGGAATACTGGCGGCCCCACGAGTGGTTCTGGGGGGCAGAGTGCATTGCAGAGCTGGGCATGGGCCCCTCAGAGCCTCATTCTCCACCTGCCCCTTTTCCTCTTTTGGTCTTTCTGTCTGCCCCCTTCTACTGCAGGCCTTCCTCCTGGCAGGCACTTAAGTTTGGATCTGGGGGCCCTGAGGCAGAAGGGTCCTCTATTACAGCTTGGGGGCCTCAGCTTCTGGCTAGGTACCCTTCCTTGCCTGCTCCCTCCAATACACGAACACTTCTGGGTGTCCTTCCCCTTTCCTCCCTCCTCCCCACCTCCTCACTCTTATTTTCCGTCGTGATCATCTCCCACCTCCTGCTCCCTGTGGCCATCCCTGTTACTCAGGCAGAAGAGCCCTTAGAAGGCCCAGGAGAGGCAGAGCTGTGGGGACTTCTCACCACCATGTGGTTGATGGAGACCCAGCAGTCGGGAGGGAAGTCCTGCAGCATGGGGACCAGGAACTGCAGGCAGCCATCCCAGTGACATAGCAGCAGCATCATCCCAATGAGGTTGAAGATGCGAACCACAGCACTGGCCAGGTCATAGGTCATGTGAAAGATCTGAGGAGTCCGAGGAGGAGCTGCTGTGGACAGGAACCCCTCCCTGCTTGTCCTCCTCCATTCCCAGCCTGGTAAATTCTCTCTGAACTTCTCCCTAGCCCCAACCCCCATGAAGTAAAAAATACAACTATTATTCATTTGTGTGGAGTTTTGTGGCACACATGTATAGCTAATACAAAGCAATTTCTTATTTCTCTCATCTTATAGATAGGAAAGCTGAGGTTAGTCATGTGCCCAGAACCACACAGTGTCACAGCAGAGAATCAAATAAATCTACTGCACAAGCTGCCAGGTGTAGCCTAGAAAAGAGAGAGGGCATTTGACAGTGTAATGTTCCCAGGGTGTATGTGTAAGAATTAATGCCAGCAGCCCTCTCTCCTCCAGTAGTATATAGTATATATAGAAATAATATATAATGGTGACTTCGCTGAGAACTTACTATGTGCTAGACACATTTCTAAGTGATTTGCATGTATTAACCCCTTTAATCCTAACAGTCTTATCACAGGTAAGTGTATAGAACAGAAAACGGAGTCTCCTATAGTAAACCATAAAACTGGGATCTGACCAAAGACAATGAGACTGCAGAGCCCACAGTCTGAACCACTAAACTCTGCTGCTCTGAAGCAGAAGCTCCAGCTTCTTCCACACCCCATCCTCCACCCAGCATCCAGCTAACTCTAAAGTGTGTGTCTGCAGCTGTGCTCCATCCTCCTGTGCCACCATCTTTACCCCAGGCCCCATCCCCTCAACCCTCACTCTGTTCCTGCTTCTCCCCACCAACTTGGGAGAGCTCACCCATGGAAGCCCCACCCATTTTCCCCACTCTATAAGGTCACCAGGAGCCCCACCCATAGCATCTTCCTAGAGGAGTCTGCCAGCCCCCCTGCCCACCTCCCCGCCCCACCTCCTCCCACTGGTGTATGTAGCGGATGAGGCGGGAGAGGCGGAGCAGCCGCAGCAGACTGAGGATCTTGGTGAAGCGAACAATGCGTAGGGCCCGTGCGGTTTTGTAGACCTCAGCATCCAACCGTGGCTCCAGCTCCACCACCAGGAAGATGTAATCCACAGGGATAGAAGAGATGAGGTCAACCAGGAACCATGTGCGCAGGTAGCGTGTGCGGATGGCTTGCGGTGCTAGCAGGATCTCAGCACCCTCCTCCACCACAATGCCGGTTCGGAAGTTGAGCACCAGATCCAGTAGGAAGAAAGTGTCAGACAGTACGTTGAAGACAATCCAAGGTGGGGAGTTCTCCTCCTTGAAGAAGGTGATGCCCACGGGCAGGACGATGAGGTTCCCCACCATCAGCAGCAACATGATCAGGTCCCAGTAAAACCTAAGGTGGGAGTGGGATAAGGAGTAAGACCATGTGGATATTTTGCCAGCCACCAGACTGACAGAAGATAGGGTGACATGGCCAAGAATGAGCAAAGATGCACAATAACAGAAGACTGTTTACAGCTGCTGGGAGTACAAGTTGGGACCACCATTTGGGCAAATAGTTCAGCATTATCTAGTGAAGCTAAACATTTGCATTCCCCGCAACTCAGCAATTCCATTCCTAGGTATAGACACATTCAAGGGAAACATGCGCTCCAAGAGATACACGTAGGAATGTTTTTTGCAGCATTAAATTTGAGAACAACACACATGTACTTCTGCAGAAAAAAATGTAGATAGATAAGTAGATAAATACACTATTTGTGGCCTGGAATACAATGCAGTTGTAAAATTACCCAAATCCAGCTACATTCAGCCCTATGGATGAATTTCACAAATCCAATGTTGTACAAAAGAAGCAAAAAACAGCCGGGCAACATAGTGAGACCTCATCTCAACAACAAATAAAAAAAATTAGCCAGGTGTGGTGGTGAGCATCTATAGTTCCAGCTACTCGGGAGGCTGAAGTGCACTCTAGCCTGGCTGACAGAGGAAGACTCTGTCTCAAAAAAAAAAACAAAAAAAAAAAAAAAAAAAAGTTATGGCTCATGCCTGTAACCCCAGGACTTTGGGATATCGAGGCTGGCGGATTACCTGAGGTCGGGAGTTTGAGACCAGCCTGGCCAACATGGTGAAACCCTGTCTCTACTAAAAATACAAAAATTATCTGGGTGTGGTGGCATGCACCTGTAATCCCAGCTACTGGGAGGCCAAGGCAGGAGAATTGCTTGAACTTGGGAGGTGGAGGTTGCAGTGAGCCGAGATTGCTCCATTGCCCTCCAGCCTGGGTGACAGAGTGAGACTCTGTCTCAAATAAATAAATAAACAAACAAATAAATAAATAAATAAATAAATAAAAATTGGCCAGGCATGGTGGCTCACACCTGTAATCCCAGCACTTTGGGAGGCCGAAGTGGGTGGATCACGAGGTCAGGAGTTCGAGACCAGCCTGGCCAAAATGGTGAAACCCTGTCTCTATTGCAAATACAAAAATTAGCTGGGCGTGGTGGCATGCTCCTGTAATCCCAGCTACTCAGGAGACTGAGGCAAGAGAATTGCTTGAACCCAGGAGGCAGAGGTTGCAGTGAGTCAAGATTGTATCATTGCACTCCAGCCTGGGTGACACAGCAAGACTCCTTTTCAAAATAAATAAATAAATAAATAAATAAATAAATAAAATTACTTTTCCATATACATATATATATCCCTACTATACATCATTTACCTCATCAGTGCTAAATATTTTAAAGGTTAAAAAAAAAAAAGATAGGCCTGGTGCACTGGCTCACGCCTGTAATGCCAGCACTTTGGGAGGCTGAGGAGGACAGATCATGAGGTCAAGAGATTGAAACCAACCTGGCCAACATGGTAAAACCCCATCTCTACGAACAATACAAAAATTAGCTGGGCGTGGTGGTGCATGCCTGTAATCCCAGTACTTGGGAAGCTGAGGCAGAAGAATCACTTGCACCCAGGAGGCAGAGGCTGCAGTGAGCTGAGATTGCACCACTGCACTCCAGCCTGGTGACAGAGCAAGACATCGTCTCAAAAAAAACAAAAAGGTAATGTACCCTGTACTAATGTCACAGCATTGTTGAAAACATTTACGTGCAGACAATAGATGTGACCATGTGGTACAGACACTAGTTGGTGTTACGACTCACCCACCCTTTATCCCCAGGTTTCTGAAAAGGCTGCTGCTTCTGCCATCTCCAGCTATCTGCCCATTCTAGTCTAGGACCTCATGCCCCCCCCAGCCTTCTCCACCCATTCCTCTTCTCCAACACAGTTGGACCCATGGATCCTGTTCCTTTGCTGGGGTCTGCTCATCCATGTCCCAGGGTGGGGTGGTCTATCCTGCCTTCCTCTGAATTGAGCTTTCCAGGGATGCCCTTCCCCCTCCACAGAACCTCAGACAGGGCTGCACACACAGAGAAGCTCCACAGGAGATCATGAGGCAGCAAGCTTGAGCTCTGCATGCCTTTCCTCTTCTGGGCTCCCTGTGTCCACTGGGACTCTGGCGGCTGAGCACAGAGGCACAGGCAGGAGTGAGTGACACAGCTGTGGCAGACACCCTGGATAGAAGAGGTTGAGAGGGAACTGTGTGACGCCCTCATTCAGAGAATATCACAGGATAATCTCAGGGACTCAATTACCTATGGTGGTTTTAATTCTAGGACACACCTAATCCCAGTATCAGCTCAGGACCTAGCCCCTTTTGACTCAGCCTGCAAAATCAATTTTCAGCCCTGAAAGAAGCTTCCCCAAGTCTGAGCCTCTGGGAAGCCCCTCAGACTATATGTTTTCAATCGATAAAAACCCTTGACCACTCTTCTTTTCTCTCCTGGGCTGAGGAGGAATCCTGTATTGTGAGATACTAGGAGAGGGGAGCGAAGGAGGGTTCGCCTAGCCATGAGAGCATCTTCACAGCCTGACTCACAGGCGGTCACAAGCCTGGCGGGTGATGCAGTAGACAGAATGAAGAAGCACAATCAGAGGGATACCCGACTTCTGGGGATCTGTCTACGAGTGAACAGAGGGAAGGGAGCGAGAGCCACAGGAGACTAGAAAAGGCGCACTGGCTGGGTGGCAACGAGCCAGCAAAGACAGGAGTGTAAGGAACAATGGGAGGAAGAGGGACATAGAGGGAGTGTGTATATATGTGGATTCAAGATAAAGTCTGGGTCTGCAACTGTATTTCCAGACTCCAGATTCACACCTCTTCCTCTCTCTTTCTTTAGTTCCCCAGGTTAGGTGATTTGCACACATCCCTGCCTCATCCAAGAGCTGTCCTTCATTTCCCCCAAGGACAAGGCTGCTGTCCTCCCCTGGCGACCTTGATGTAGAGGTACAGCCTGACGGAGACCGAAATGGCCCCACCCCCACCCTCGGTCCCTTCTCTGGGAGTCACCTGGGTGGTGGTCCTACCCCTGCTTTGCTGCCTCAGTCAGTCTTGGCCCAGCCCCACCGCCCCCGCCTTCAGCACTAGGGACAGCGACCAGAGTTGCGGTCTGGACCCTCGCCCCCTTCAGCCTCCTTATTTTTCCTGGTAGTCTGTCATGCTAAACTAGGCAGGTGCTAAGGACTGTGTGTGCGGATGGGAGATAGCGGAGCTCGGCTTCTCCCTCAGGCTGGCCCCGAGACATAGAATATAATTTCCCAGATCTCCAGTAAGCAGAACCGGAGGAGGCAGGGGTCCCAAACTCCGGTAGTTCCTGTGGTCCGGATGGGGTCCCGGGATCCTGAAAGGGGAAATCCGGGTCTCTGGAGATCCCCTGATGTGTGCTTGCCCTTCTGGCACTCCCAGCCTGCCAAGACACGGAGGACCTCCGGCAGGGGATACCCGCCCAGGAATTCCTAGGCTAGGTTGGGGGAGTGACTCTCCCGCCCCACCAAGGGACCCCTGGGCCGGAAATGAAGTGACCGTGGAGGGTGGGGCGGGCCGCGTCCTGGTGTCGCTGCCCGCGAGGGTGGGATCAATGTACCCCGCCCTCCCGACCGAGCCCCCAGTACCGGAAATCGCTGTAGGGGTGGATGATCCAGGCCCCCGCAGACTTCACCCGTTCCTGCTCGATTTCCACCGCTTTGTGGCTGCCGAACACTCGAAGGGAGAACTTGTTGACCGTGGGCTGGAGCAGCGTCCCGAGGTGCCTCCTCTTAGCCTCAGGCCCAGACCCGGGGATCGGACCTGAGGTCGCGGTCGCAGGCGGGGGAGCAGCGGGAGGCATTGCCTCCAGCCCAGGGGTCGCCCCTTCGCTGGCCCCCGCCGCCGGCCGCTGCTCCGCCTCCATGGTACCCACCCCGTTTACACGCTTGGCCTCCTAGAGCCCTCAGTGGCCATCAGTACCCCCAACCCCTCCAGAGTAAGAGTCGGCGCAGCCCCGCAGGCTCTAGCGGAGGCGTCGTAGGCTCGGAACCGCCAGCGCGCGGGGCGGAGGGGGGTGTGTGCTAGACTGGCGGCGGCGGGCGGCGGGCGGGCCGTACGGCGCCCCCTGTTGAGGGCTGCGCGAAGACTGGGCGGGGCTGGGAAGCAGGGATCCTGGAGGAACTCCGAGATGGGGGCGGCTTAGCAAAGGAGGCGGGGAGCGCAGCCAGAGCCAGGGAGAGGGCGTGGCCTAGCGTTGGCCTTTCATCCACTCAGAGCCAGGGAGGAGGAGCCCCCTGCAGTGGCGGGAAAGCCGGACGCGAGTCTGTAGCTCGAGGAACTTGGGAGCGCGAGGGATCGGGGGTCAATGGAAGAAGTGGAAATGGCTTTTGCGATTATTCCCCATTCCCGCCCATGGACTTCTGTCTTGATTCCATCTTCTCTTAACACTTCTGGGGATATTTTTGTCTTTTGATTTTCTCGGAACTGCTTCCCCTAGTATTTAATTTACTAATTCATTCTGTCAGCTTTCACCAAGTGTGACTCTGCCCGTCATTGAGTGGACGCTGAGGAAACAAAGATGAGTACAAAAGTCCTAGCCTTAGCATCTTCATGTCGTAATGGAAAACAACACAAAACAAAAACAAAGTCCTAGCCATAAAGCCACTGCTCATCTGTGCCCAAGGACAGACAGGTAAATTGCAGTGCTATGCGAAGTTAAGTACTATAAATTCCCAAATATCTCAAATTCTTCCCTTCATCTACAATTCTTATTCCCACTGCCTTATTTCAAGCGCTTAGCATTTTTTCACCTAAATTATTTCAGAAACCTTTAAGTCTTCAACCTCTTCCAGACCAATTCTTCCATTCTCTGCCAGTTACCTTCCTAAAATCCAACTATGTCTATATCGCTTGCTTGAAGTCCATTGTGCTTTCCCATCTTCTACAGGACTACATTTAAGTTCTTTAGCGATGTATGAGGCCCTTAAAATTTTGGACCTAAATAAAGAAAAGAAAAAAAAATTAAAAAAGAAGAGAAAAGAAAACCAGCCGTGGGCGGTGGCTCACGCCGGTAATCCTAGCACTTTGGGAGGCTGAGGTGGGTGGATGACCTGAGGTCAGGAGTTCAAGACCAGCCTGGCCATCATGGCGAAACACCATCTTAAAAAAACAAAAAAAAGACAACAAACAAACAAAAATTTGGACCTAGTTTCAACAATCTCTCTTCTGACAGTCCCTCTCTTGAAAGTCAGAGCCCCAGTCGTGCTGAAAGACTTTGTGCTGCCTTGTCTCTATGCTTGTGCAAATATTTTCTCTGCTTGATATTCTCCTCCAATTAACTTTCCAACGGTTGGTTCACATCTTGCCTTCTCTAGGAAACCTAGGAACACATTTCCAACTCTCCTTTCCCCAGGTAGGGTCTATTCTAGAGACTTTTTTTTTTTCTCCCCAAGATGCAGTCTCACTAAGTTGCCCAGGCTGGAGTGCAATGGCGCAATCTCAGCTCACTGCAACCTCTGACTCCTGGGTTCAAACAATTTTCCTGCCTTAGCCTCCCGAGTAGCTGGGATTACAGGTGTGTGCCACCAAACCCCAGTAATTTTTGTATTTTTAGTAGAAATGGGGTTTTGCCACGGTGGCCAGGGTGGTCTCAAATTGATGACCTCATGATCTGCCTGGCTTGGCCTCCCCAAGTGCTGGGATTACAGGTGTGAGCCACTGTGCCCAGCCTATTTTAGAGCTTTTTTATGGCAGCCAGGGCACCGCTGTTTTGAGCAGCTCATGTCACAGGGCTACCATTATTATTATTTTATTTATTTATTTATTTATTTTGAGATGGAGTCTCGCTCTCGTCGCCTAGGCTGGAGTGCAGTGGCGCAATCTCAGCTCATTGCAACCTCCGCCTCCTGGGTTCAAGCAATTCTCCTGCCTCGGCCTCCTGAGTAGCTGGGATTACAGGCACCTGCCACTATGCCCGACTAATTTTTGTACTTTTAGTAGAGATGGAGTTTCACCATGTTGGCCAGGCAGGTCTAGAACTCCTGACCTCAGGTGATCCACCCACCTCGGCCTCCCAAAGTGCTGGGATTACAGGCTTAAGCCACCACACGTGGTCCCATTATTTATTTACAGGTTTGTCTCTCCTATTAGATTGTGAAACTCTGAGAAACAGGAACCTTGCACCTGGCACAATGCTGGACACATAGTGGACATTTAGTAAATGCTTGTTGAACGAATAAATAATCAAGGAAAAGGTTCCAGGAGGAGGAAATGAAATCTTTACTTCTCTCTCCCCAACTCCTTCATTGATTGCCCTTCATCATCTATTTCAGGGAACTTCTCTAAACTATGTCTGGTTAACTGATCTAACCTCCATCTGACTATCCTTCATCCAGCTCCCCTCTGATATTTCCTAACTTTATTTAGTTACTCTAGATTCTAGAGTCAGGATCTTGCCCTGTTGCCCAAGCTGAAGTGCAGTGGTGCGATGATGACCCATTGCAGCCTCAAAGCAATACTCCCATCTCAGTTTCCTGAGTAGCTAGGACTGCAGGTGTGAGCCACCTTGCTCAGCTCCCTGACTTTAATATAGTTGTTATATGTAAATTTTTGGTGCTGCAAAAGAAGTAGCACTCAAATATACATTTTCTCAGCAAGGCAATTTACTTCTATAGAAGGGTGTGTCTCACAGATGGATCAATGGTAAGCACACACCTGGACAAGGGAAGGGAAGGGGTTCTTATTCCTGATGCAGGTAGCCCCTACTGCTGTGTCGTTCCCCTATTGGCTAGGGTTGGACTGCACAGTCTAAACTAATTCTGATTGGCTATTTTAAAGAGAGCAGGAGTATGAGCTGAAGTGGTGGGATGGGTAGTTTGGTGGGATGATGGCTATGGAGCAGGTCAGAACAGGTGACCAGGGGTGACTAAGGTCAAAGCAGGTGACCAGGGGTGACTCAGGCCAAAGCAGGTGACCAGAGGAACAGATGTGAACTACTGATTAGAACTGGTGGGAAAGTTGTTTACCAAAACTAGAGGCAAGGGAGTGCAGAGAATCAGGAAACTAAACTTTAAAGGGGAGAATTAAAGAATAAGAGGCCAGGCGCGGTGGCTCACGCCTGTAATCCCAGCACTTTGGGAAGCTGAGGCGGGTGGATCACGAGGTCAAGAGACCATCCTGGTCAACATGGTGAAACCCCGTCTCTACTAATAATACAAAAATTAGCTGGGTGTGGTGGCATGTGCCTGTAGTCCCAGCTACTCGGGAGGCTGAGGCAAGAGAATTGCTGGAACCCAGGAGGCGGAGGTTGCGGTGAGCCAAGATCGCGCCATTGCACTCCAGCGTGGGTAACAAGAGCTAAACTCCATCTCAAAAAAAAAAAAAAAAAAAAGAATAAGAGAGCTAAATATACTGACGTACTGATTATTCGAAGAGAAACTTGGAGTTCACTATATCTAACATAGTTATTCACACATTATATTACTTCCCGTTCAAATTACAGTTCTGACCACTTCACTTTTTTTTTTTTTTTTTTTTTTTAAGACCGGGTTTCATCATGGCCAAGATGGTCTCGATCTCTTGACCTTGTGATCCACCCGCCTCGGCCTCCCAAAGTGCTGGGATTACAGGCGTGAGCCACCACACCCGGCCCAAGTTCTGACCAGTTCTCAATTCTTTCTGTAGAGTAACTTTTTCTCCTCATTTTCTTTCTTTCTTTTCTTTTCTTTTTTTTTTTTTTAGGTAGGGTCTGACTCTGTTGCCCAAGGTAGAATGCAGTGGCATGATCACAGGTTACTGCAGCATCAACCTCCCTAAGCTCAGGTGATCCTCCCACCTCAGCCTCCCAAGTAGCTGGGACTACAGGTGGGAAGACTGGCTAATTTTTTTGTTGTCATTTTTGAAACACAGTCTCATTCTGTCACCTAGGCTGGAGTGCAGTGGCACCGTCTTGGCTCACTGCAACTTCCACCTCCCAAGTTCAAGCGATTCTCATGCCTCAGCCTCCTGAGTAGCTGGGATTACAGCCACGCGCCACCACACCTGGCTAATTTTGGTATTTTTAGTAGAGACAGGGTTTCGCCATGTTGGCCAGGCTGTCTTGAACTCCTGTGCTCAAGTGATCTATCTGCCTCAGCCTCCCAAAGTGTTGGGATCACAGGCGTGAGCCACTGCACTCTACCTAATTTTTGTATTTTTTGTAGAGTCTGGGTTTCACCAGGTTGCCCAGGGTGGTCTCAAACTCCTGTGTTCAAGTGATCCACCATCTCTACAAGAAAAATGTTTTTAAAAATTAGCCGAGTGTGGTGACACGCGCCTGTAGCAAACTTGTATTTCTTACACATTATGTAAGCCACCTTAGGATACAGTTCTCAAGTGAGTCCCCCTTTTCGGCACCCAATTCTCCATCCCTTCATTGCTCAAACCTTTCCTCCATGGCTGTGTCCCCACCTCCAGTCGTGCATAACTTTTGTTGATGACAAAAGGTGGCAAACTTCCGTCCTGGGGATACGTAGGTGAAGTTTTAAGAAATGGTTATTTTCAGGCTATGCAGAAGAATGAGACTTCACCATCAAGCCTCACTAGAGCCAGGCTTGATGGTGAAGCCTGCCTGGAGCCAGGCTAGCAGCGACACTGTAAATGACAATCCTTTCTTTTAAACTCCAAACCTAAGCCACGCGTCTCCATGCAAAGGGTAAAAGACTGACGAGGGGGTGGGAAAGGACAAGAGGCGGGACGTAGCGGCCCTAGAAGGCTTCCAGCGCGTCCCAGTGGACCCTCCTCGGCCCTAAGAACTTCCGCCCCCAGTATCTCCAGGGCTCTGACAGACCGACGCCTGCCAGCTACGTGAGCACGTGGTGGCGCGCGCGGTACTGGGGGCGGAGCCCAGCGGGTATCTGGGAAGCGACGCAGGACGTGCGTCCGTGCGTACGTGCTCGCTCACGGCGGCAGCGGCGGAGCGGAGAGGCCTGAGCCGGAGACCGAGCTGTGATCGGGCCCCGGGCGGGGGCGGTGCGAGCGGCGCCAAGCAGATCTTAGGGGCGGGGACGGAGCCGGGGCGGGCGGGACTGAAGCGGAGCCCGGGAACGGGGCGGGAGGTCCCAGGGTCCCGGGTTGGGGGGGTGGAGCAGCACTTCGTCGCCGCGGTGGTGCCGGGACTCCGGCCGCAGTGCCGCCGCCATCACGGACTTCCTGTGGGACAAGCGCACGGGCCTCGCCGCCAGAACGGTGAGCGCGCGGGCTGGCTGGCCGCGGGGCCCCGCGAAAAGATGGCGACCGCGGGGCGGGCGGGGTTAGGCTTGGATTGGGGGCAAGAGACGGGGGCGAGATTTGGAGAGAAGGAGAGTTGAGACCTATGAAGCAGCAGAGTAGGGAGATGAGGAGGAAGGAGGTCGGCTTGCCTGGGATGTACTGAGAAGACCTATAGGAAACTTGGGCGGAGCCAGACTAGAAGGGGTGATAAAGTAAGGATAAGAGTGGTTCCAGAACTGTGAAGGAGCGGAATATCAAAGTTGGACTCCGGGGTCCAGTCGAGCTGAAGGGGAGGAACACATCACCTTGTCACTTGGAGCATGCAGGAAGAATTTGCTTGTAGGAGTTCTGGATTTTCTGAGTAAGGAAAAAAGCAAAGGATTTCGAACTTGAGAAAGGTAGGCTAGTGATTCTTTGAGGGTAAAGTACTGTGAGGCCGTTTGATGGTAGTGTGTGGTGAGATGGCATTTATGTGGCATGCTAATTAGAATGGATTAGCTGGGAAAATACTACGCTTGCCTCTTAGTATTCTACCGGCCCCAGTTACGCCAATAATGCATCAAATGCCACCCTCCTCAATTTGGGGAGGTTGGGAAGAAATGATGCAGAATGGGAGTCAGACATTGGAATCATTAAACCTTTTGCATACCTGATTCTCATGCACCGCCCCCCGCCCCACCCAGACTTCTGACTCTGGGCCTGTTTCATTTTACTCTGCCTTCCTGTTCTCATCTTCCTGGATTGTGACAGTGATTTTTCTCTTTTTTCCTTGAAGGAAAAAAAGATTTGTGAACCATTCCATTAACTGGAAGGTGGCCAGCTCTCAGCCAAATAGGGCTGATATTAATTAAAAACCAGTTATTGTCTACATGTTAAGAACAAGAATGGAGGGGCCGGATGGGATGCTGACTGTAGTTGGTGGCCTACTGCATTAAAAGCTCTCAAGGGAGAGTTGACCAAAGATGTGAGAGATGATTAAGTTACTTCAAGGGGCCCAACCCAGATCCCTGGAAATGATAGTATTTGACATTTACCTGGTATACGTAGAAAACTGGGAGACTGGATTTCTATCCTCAGGACACTGATAGTTTACTTGGGGTGATAAGAGGTACTCTAATGACTGTACAACATTGATCATAACTGTAAACCAAAGCTTTATTCTATTGACTTGTGAGGAACTCAGCATCGCACAGATCGGTATCTTAGATCCTGACCAGGGATGAATTGTGGCAGTCTCCATCGATCGTCATACACTTTCCCCTGTAATGAACTGTGTCCTAGACCTGAAAGTCTTCATGGAGCTGTGTTTGAAGAAAATAAGGATAGAACACTTGAGCTGAGTCGGGGGTAATGAGGGATGGGTTTAGGGGCTTTCTAGAGTTTCAGCCAGAGTTAGTAGGTGGCTATACTCCAATAAGGAGGAATTGTAAGTACAGAGGAAGTTGTGCCTCATAAAAGGAGGCAGAAATAAAAGAGCAGATCCATGCTGTAGCTTGGCCTTAAGAAAAAAAGAGTAAAAAGTGAAGTTAAAAAAAGAAATAAAAGAGCAGAAAGCAGCTTAGCGTCTTTGGAGCAGCCAGGCCTTGGAGACTTATGAAAATCAGAACTTTGCCGGGCGCGGTGGCTCACGCCTGTAATCCCAGCACTTTGGGAGGCCGAGGCGGGTGGATCACGAGGTAAGAGATCGAGACCATCCTGGTCAACATGGTGAAACCCCGTCTCTACTAAAAATACAAAAATTAGCTGGGCATGGTGGTGTGTGCCTGTAGTCCCAGCTACTCGGGAGGCTGAGGCAGGAGAATTGCCTGAACCCAGGAGGCAG
>CAUYUD010114077.1:0-18940 GCA_963575295.1 Alouatta caraya
TGATGGAGCACTAGCTATGGGCCATGCTCTGTTCTAGGTACTGGGGATCAGGTGAAAGAAACAGACAGGGGCCCTGCTCTCTTGGGGGTGACGTGCTGATGAAGGTGAAGCCCAAACAGGAAGCCAGGGCAGGGGGACAGAGCATGATGGCATGCCTAGTGAGGGAAGGCTTGGCATTCAAGCTGAGATCATAAGGAAAGAGAGTGAGCCGTGCAGGTGTTTGGTAGAAGAGCTTTTTTTTTTTGGATACAGAGTCTTGCTCTGTTGCCCAGGCTGGGGTACAATGGCACATCTTGGCTAACTGCAACTTCCACCTCCTGGGTTAAAGCGATTCTCCTGCCTCAGCCTCCCGAGTAGCTGGGATTACAGGCGTGCAGCACCACACCCAGCTAATTTTTGTATTTTTAGTAGAGATGGGGTTTCACTATGTTGGCCATGCTGGTCTCCAACTCCCAACCTCAAGTGATCCACCCACCTCAGCTCCCAAAGGATTGGGATTACAGGCATGAGCCACCGTGCCTGGCCTGGGAAAAGAGCCTTCTAGGCAGTGGAATGGCATAGGCAAAGGTCCGGCGTCAGGAGTATGCCTGGACTTGGATTTTCCAACCTCAGCATGGTTGATATTTTGGGTGAAACTTCATTGCTGGGTTCTGTCCTGTGCATCATGAGATGTTTAGTGGACCCCCAGTCTCTACCCACTAGAATGCCAGCAGCACCCCGTACCAGTTGTGACGTCCAAAAATATCTCTAGATCTTGCCAAATGACTCTTGTGGGGGATGCAGTCACCTCCAGTTGAGAACCACTGACTTTTTGTGTGCAAGAAACAGCAAGGAGGTCAGCATGGCCAAGAAAGAGCAGCTGAGGCACAGAGGGGAAGGAGCCGGGACGTCGCTCATGATCATCAGGACTTAGCTTTGACCCTGAGTGAAATGGGAGTGCTATTGGGCTTACCTGGGAAGTGTTAAGAGCTGACCTGGGTTTTTTGTTTTTTGAGATGGAGTCTCGCTCTGTTCCAGGCTGGAGTGAAGTGGCGTGATCCTCACTGCAACCTCCACCTCTCGGTTCAGGCAGTTCTCCTGCCTCAGCCTCCCAAGTAGCTGGGACTACATGCATGGACCACCACACCCAGGTAATTTTTGTATTTTTAGTAGAGATGAAGTTTCTCCATATTGGTCAGGCTAGTCTAGGACTCACAACCTCAGGAGATCCGCCCACCACGGCCTCCCAAAGTACTGGGATTACAGGCGTGAGCCACTGCTGACTTGGGTTTTAACAAATCCCTCTGGTTACAGGGTGGAGGATGGGCTGTGGGACATGGACAGGAGTGGGGTGGGACCAAAAGCAGGGGCACAGAGGGGAGGAAAGAGCCTATTTATTGCAAGAGCCAAGGCAGGAGGCCAGGCTGGCAAAGCCCTCAGGCTACTGCCAACTCTGTGTGTGCACGTGGGTGGACATGCATGCGTGTGCATGGTGTGCACACATGCATGCAAGTAAGCATGGATTGCTTGGGTATGCGCATGCACTTGTGTGTGTATGCTTGTGCACATGCAGAGATATGCACAGGATGGTTGTTCAAATAACCAGACAAGGACTGGGAAAAGAACAGCCCCACAGGTGCTCTTAGACTCCCAGAGCAGGAAAGCTTGGCTCCATCTGAGGCTCACTCTTCCTCAAAGATTGGGGCTGGGCCCTAACCAAGGCCATGTCTCCTTTCTTGCATTGAAAGAATAAACCTCACCGTGCCCCAGGGCTGTTTCCTGGCTGTAGTTGGTCCAGTGGTGACAGGGAAGTCCTCCCTGCTTTGTCCTCTTTGGGGAGCTGTCAAAGGTGGAGGGGTTCATGAACATGAAGGTGATGCCACCCCCTGCGTGTCTGCTAGGATATCCCCATCATCCTGAAAGTCCCCCTTCCTTGCTGCCTTTCCACCCCTCCCCATCCCAGCCAAGTTCACTTGCATTGATTCTCTCCATCACCCACCCACCACTGAGAGCCCAGCTCCCACTGCTCCTCAAAACCTGTCATACCTCTGTCCCCATCATCCTTCTGTGACCAAAGTAAGTTGTGTTTTAATTTTCGGTGGCCTACATGTTCCAGGAGGCCTGGGTGCAGAACACCTCTATGGTGGAGAATGTGTGCCTTGGGCAGGAGCTGGACCCAGCCTGGCTGGAGAGAGCCCTAGAGGCCTGCGCCGTATGGCCAGATGTGGACAGCATCCCTGTGGGAGTCCACACTTCATTTGGGGAGCAGGTGAGAGTCTCGGGGTCTTTTGGGTCAGGGAGGCATTGCAGTTGGGGGTCATTTGGTTCCCTGACTCCTCATGGGCAGTATGATGGAGAAATGCAGGAAGTGGTCAGGGAAGTGGGGGAGAAGGGCGGCTCAGCTCAGGGTCAAGCACATACTAGGTGCTCAATAAATAATAGAAATGGACACAGAGAGGCAAGGAGTTGTGGTAGGGATTGGCAGTGAGGGGCTCTCTGACAACTGAGAGTGAGATGACTAGACTGTCTTAATCTGCCCTGCCTTGCTGGGTGACATTGATCTAATTGCTTCCCCTCTCTGGGCTTCACCAAAGGGTCGGGACAGAGTTGTCCAAGACACAGGATATATGCATCTAGAGCTATGGATTGGGGAGGGGCTGGCAAACTGTGACCCCCCCAGGCCAAATCCAGCCCTCTACTTGTGTGGTTTTTTTTTTTTTTTTTTTTTTGAGATGGAGTCTCACTCTGTTGCACAGGCAATCTTGGCTCACTGCATCCTCCCCCTCCCACATTCAAGAAATTCTCCTGCCTCAGCCTCCCGAGTAGCTGGGATTATAGGTGCGTGCCACCACACCTAATTTTTGTATTTTTAGTAGAGACAGTATTTCACCATGTTGGCCAGGCTGGTGTTGACCTCCTGACCTCAGGTGATCTACCCATTTCCCTCAGAGTCAAAGCCCAAGTCATGACGATTCCTGGCGAGGTGCCTGTCACCTTGGTCTGGTATCCATCATCCACATTTCCTATCGTCATCTCCTGGCTTCACTCCAGCCTCCAAAGTCTCTGTAATGTTCCCTGATCCCCCACAGCACACTCTGTCCCCAGGGCCTTTGCACCTGCTGTTCCCACTGTTGGAAATCTCTCCCCAGGAGTCCCCAGGGCTCATCCCTCACTTCTGTCACATTCACAGAGAAGCCTTCCCTAATTACCTTATCCACCACCACTACCACCACCACTGCAACCCTGCTCATGCTAGTGTGCCTTACACCCACACCTGCTTTTTCTTTCCTTTCCTTTTCCCTTTCCCCTTCCTCTTCCCCTCCTCTCCCCCTTCCCTTTTTCTCCTTTCCTTTTTTTTTGTTGAGACAGTCTTGCTGTGTTCCCCAGGCTGAAGTGTAGTTGCGCAATCTCGGCTCACTGCAACCTCCGCCTCCCAAGTTCCCACCTCCCAAGTTCAAGCAATCCTCCCACCTTGGCCTCCTGAGTAGTTAGGATTACAGGCAGGTGCCACCATGCCTGGCTCATTTTTTTTGTACTTAATGGGGTTTCACCATGTTGGCCAGGCTGATCTCGAACTCCTAACCTCAAGTGATATACTCACCTTGGCCTCCCAAAGTGCTGAGATTACAGGTGTGAGCTGCTGCACCTGCTTTAGTATTTGTTCTTCATAGCGCTTTCCACCTGATGTGCTGTCTGTGTTACTGGTTGGTTTGTGGATCATCTGTCTGTCTCCCCTTCACTAGAATGACAGATCCATTCAGAGAGCAGAAACTTTGTTTTGTTCATTGTTGTTTCCCCAAAGCCTGCAACCCTGCTGGGGATATGATAACCAGGCTGTAGTTATTAGTGGAATGAATGAATTTAAGAATGAATGAATGTCCGGGTGTGGTGGCTCATTCAGGGGATCTAGGCTGCATGCCGCAGCTGCTGCTGTTTTTTTTTTTTTTTTTTGAGATGCAGTGTTGCTCTGTTTCCAGGCTGGAGTACAGTGGTGCGATCTTGGCTCACTGCAACCTTCATTTTTTGGGTTCAAGCGATTCTCCTGTCTCAGCCTCCTGAGTAGCTGGGGTTATAGACACACAACACCACGGACGGCTAATTTTTGTATTTTTTGTATTTTTTTGTAGAGACGGGGTTTCACCATGTTAGCCAGGCTGGTCTCAAACCCCTGACCTCGTGACCCACCTGTTTTGGCCTCCCAAAGTGCTGGGATTACAGGCATGAGCCACCACACCCTGCAGCTACATGCTTCTTATGAAAATCTAATGCCTGATAATCTGTCGTCTCCCATCGCCCCCAGAGAGACCATCTAGTTTCAGCAAAACTAGCTCAGGCTCTCACTGATTCTACATTATGGTGAGTTGTGTAAGTATTTCATTGTATTTTGCAATGTAATAATAATAGAAGCAGGCCAGGCACAATGGGTTATGCCTATCATCCCAGCACTTTGGGAGGGTGAGGCCGGCAGATAACCTGAGGTCAGGAGTTTGAGACCAGCCTGGCCAACATGGTGAAACCCCATCTCTACTACAAATACAAAAATTCAGCCAGGTGTGGTAGCAGGCACCTGTAATCCCAGCTACTTGAGAGGCTGAGGCAGGAGAATTGCTTGAACCCAGCAGGCAGAGGTTGCACTGAGCCAAGATCATGGCATTCCACTCCAGCCTGGGTGACAAGTGCAAAACTCCATCTCAATATATAATAATAATAATAGAAGTAAAGTGCACAATAAATGTAATGTGCTTGAATCATTGTGAAGCCACCCCCTGCCCCAGGTCCATGGAGAGGTTGTCTTCTACAAAACCAATCCCTGGTGCCAAAAAAGGTTGGGGACCACCACTCTACAGGTCTCAAAATATCACCTGTGCCCCTCAAATAGGTACAACTATTACATATCAATAAAAACTAAAATAAATCAATTAAAATTTAGAATTAAAAGTATGACTGCATAGTTACCACTGGATCACAGAGTAGAGAAAGGAAAGGTATCCTCATTAAAGGTTGTCTCAGTGGAGAAAGGGAACGGAAGTTGGACTCAAATGGATACAGAGAGAGAGTAGGAGACAGAGTAGCTTGGGAAGAGCAGGTAACTCCTCCAGGAAGCGTGCTGGGAAGCGAAGTGAGGCTGGTAAGGATGCAGGGGATGCTGGCTTGGGAGTGAGTGCCTTTGAAGCTGAGCATGTCCCCAGGGGACAGGTATAGGGAGCTACACGTCATCCTGATGGGCAGATGTGCCCCAGCCTGCTTCTGCCTGGGCTCCGCAGTTTCACCCTGTAGATGCAGACTCAGGACACTGTTCCTTTTGTGGCCACAGGGCATGAATCTCTAGGGAGCCAGAAGCAGCAGCTGAGCCTCGCCAGGGCTGTGTACAGAAAGGCAGCTGTGTACCTGCTGGATGACCCCCTGGTGGCTCTGGACGTTCACGTCGGCCAGCATGTCTTCAACCAGGTCATCGGGCCTTGTGGGCTACTCCAGGGAACAGTAAGTTTGGGAACATGTGTCAGAGCACAGGGCAAAGACAGAGGATGCCCTTAGCATCCAGTCCTAACCCAAGTTTCTCTCACCGACCCCTTCCTCTGGAGTCCCAATTTTTCTCTTTGTATTGGTCAGCTTTTGCTGTGATGATGCTGCATGACAACCCCTCAGATGCCATCAGCTTATGACAGCAGCTGTGTCTTGCTTATGCGTCTGTGGTTTCACTACTACAGCTCTGCCTTGGATGATTGGCCTGGGTCAGATGGGCTCCTTGTCTTCTTGAGGTAGGCTGAAGGAGTCTCCTCTGTTTCTCTATTTGGAAACGCTGTTTTCAAGAAAGATGGCAGGAGCACAAGAAGGGGAGCTCTCCCAACTCTGAGTCCAGAGACAATACTCCCACCCCAACCCCCTGCTGCAGGAGGCTGGCCAAGCACATGTGTGTAACTTTTCTTACTCTCTCTCCCCTTCCCTTCCTTCCTCTTTCCCTTCCCCTCCCTCCCTCTTTCTCTCTCTCCCTCTCTCCTCCCTCCCTCCCTTCCTTTTCTTTTTGACGGAGTCTTGCTCCATCACCTAGGATGGAAAGCATTGGTGCAACTTCAGATCACTGCAGCCTCCGCCTCCCAGTTTCAAGTGATTCTTATGCCTCAGTTTCCCAAGTAGCTGTGACTACAGGTGTGTGCCAGCATATCTAGCTCATTTCAGTATTTTTAGTAGAGACAGGGCTTAGCCCTGTTGACCTGGCTGGTCTTGAACTCCTGGTCTCAAGTGAGCTACCTGCCTTGGCCTCCTAAAGTGTTAGGATTACAGGCATGAGCCATGGAACGTGGCCACGTATGTGTTAACTTCTAACCCTTCCCTGCCCAGACACAGATTCTCGTGACCCATGCACTCCACATCCTGCCCCAGGCTGATTGGATCATGGTGCTGGCAGATCGGGCCATTGTAGAGATGGGTTCCTACCAGGAGCTTCTGCACAAGAAAAGGACCCTCATGAGTCTTCTGGATCAAGCCAGACAGGTAGGAGATAGAAGAGAAGGAGGTACTAGGTGGGCTTTGCTGATTCTCTGTGCCTGGCTCTTGCCACCCTTGGGAAAAAAGGCTCAAAGGGTCCTACTGTGAAGAGTGGAGTGCTCTGGTCACACCCTCCCTGTAGGCTTATGCCCAGATGCAGATGGCTCTCCAGTAGGTCACAGCTCTCCAATAGGTCACCTCTCTCCAAGAAAAGCCAGTAACACCATCTACGGGCCAGGGGCTGTGCTAAGTGCTTCTGTAAAAAACACACTATTTCATTTGATTCTCAGCATACCCTCAGAGGCATGTCAAGTCACTGCTGTCATTTTACAGATGAGCAAAGAGAGTTAAATCAGTTGCCCAAGGTCACCAGATTAGAACTTGAGTGTGTCCAACTCCAGAGTCTATGCTTACAGTTGCTATGGAGACAGCACAAGAAAGTTTTGGTGCCTAGAAAGCTACAGCATGCCCGCTAGAGTTTCTAATGATCCAACGAACAAAAAGTACGTGGGATGCATGACAAGGTTTTGGAAGTAAGGTTGCCAAAGCAGGCTCACCCACAGTGACTGAAAAGTAGCAACTCATAGCACATCACATGTATTAGCTTACATCAACTTACTGGCCCCGTGAGGCTGGTACTAGAATCATTTCCATTTCACAATGAGGAAACAGGCTCAAAAGTTAAGGAACTAGTCCCAGGTTACACGGTTTGTAAGTGGCAGCACTGGGATTTGCACCCAAGCAACTTCATTCCAGAAAATGTGTTTTTTAATCACTAGGCTTTTTACTATCCCTGCATGACAAAGCAAGGACTCACACCCAGGTCTCCCTCAATATCCAACTTTGTCTCTTCTGAGAACATCTGCTTAGCATTAGCACACCCTGGCTAAAAGCCCTAAGTTGATTCACAGTGTTCCAGTCCTGAAGCTTGAAGCTAGAACTTTCCATATTGGTTAGCTTTTGCTGCAATGATGCTGTGTAACAAATAGCCCCCCAACTCTCAGCAGCTTACACAAGCAGTTATTTCTTGCTTACAGGTCTGTGGTTAAACTTCTACAGCTCTGCTTTCAGTTACTGGCACATCTTGGGGATAGTGGTGGGGAGGTGTCCTTCCTGGGAGAGAGAGTACCTGAGGGTTAGGTGGGAGTTAGCCAGAAAAGAGCATTCCAGAGACAAGGAACTGCTTGAGTAAGGCTGTCAGGAGAAACAGAGATAACTCTATCCAGTGTTCACTGCTGTTTTTCCCAACCTCAAGTTCACAGCAGGTGCTCAATTATATTCACTGATTGAAAAAATGAATGAGTGAGTGAATGCCTGAATGATGTTCCTGGAAGAACTCAAAGTAGGGTGTTGAGGTTGCTGGTGAGGTGGCAGGAGCCAGAACAGGGAAAATAGATGGTCAGAGCAGTTAAGGCCACATGGTCAATGGGTGTCAAAGCGAGTATCTGGACCATGTTGTGTCTTGACCTTGCAGAAACAGAACCTGGGACCAGCACCAAGGACCCTAGAGACTCCTCTGCAGGCAGGAGGCCCGAGCTTAGACCTGAGAGGTGAGTCCACCATGGTGCCACACTCAGAAAGGCACAGGCTGAAGCTGATGTAGCTGAAGGGACCACCTGCATCTCAGGCAGTTAGGGGGCAACCAACATTACAGGTAGAGCACCTGCTGAAGTTCTCCATGGTGCCCTGCTGAGGGATAATTCACCAAAACTGGTCCAGTTGGTCAAGATGATTAGGTCCCTATAGGGCCATTTCATGGGATGAACAAATGCCTTGCAGCATGATGGATGTCTGCAAGGGGGCCGAGCCAGCTTGCTGGAGTTGTCTCAGTGCTGCAGTAGGGCAGGGCTGGTTGCAAAGAAAGATCCTTCCCATAGTTGTTAACCACCGTGCCAGGCCCGGTCATTTATGCTTTAACAGGTGGGTTATGCACAGGGCTTGGGTCTGTACACACAGCATCACTTGCTGTTAGCCAGAACATGTGGACAAGAGGCCAGGAGGAGGCCTGCGGTCTCTTCTCTCAGCTCCCTCCAGCCGGCACACAGCTGAGCTCAGTCTGGAGCAGAGGGACCTGCTGCCTGCTGTTCTCCCCTCTTAATAAGCAGGGTCTTAGGAAGCAGAACCACAGGCCACTGGTACCAGGTGGCTTGAGCTTAAGTGCCTTCTATACAGGGGTGCAGGGTGGCAATGATCCTGAGGGGTCTCAGTCCCTCAGGGATCACTGGGGCTGTGATCACTGGTGGCAATGATCCTGAGGGGGTCTCAGTCCCTGGGGATCACTGGGGCTGATCCCCATCCCAGTTAGCCACCTTGAGGACACTTCTCAGTCACACACTGACCAATCCCACTGTCTTCACAGTGCACAAGAATCCGAAGTAAGATCAGATGGATAGGTAGTCAGGCTCAAAGGAAACCGTTAGATACCTTAAGGCTGGGTATGGTGGCTCATGCCTCTAATCCCAGCACTGTGGGAGGCAGAGGCAGGTGGATCACCAGAGGTCAGGCGTTTGAGACCAGCCTGCCCAACATGGCCAAACACTGTCTCTACTAAAAGTACAAAAATTGTCCAGGCCTGGTGGTGCATGCCTGTAGTTGCAGCCACTCGGGAGGCTGAGGCCCGAGAATTGCTTAAACCCGAGGCATAGGTTGCAGTGAGCAGAGATTGTGCCACTGCACTCTGGCCTGGGTGACAGAGCAATACTCCATCTCAAAAAATAATAACAACTTCAAAATAATAACTTCAAAAATAATAATAACTGTCAAATTTAATGTGTCTAAAGTTTTGTTTCATTGTGTTTTGTTTCTGAGACAGAATCTCTGCTCCTTAGGCTGGCGTGCAGTGGCATGGTATCCGCTCATTGCAACCTCTGCCTTCTGGGTTCAAGAGATTCTTATGCCTCAGCCTTCCAAGTAGCTGGGACTACAGGTGTGTGCAACCAAGCCCGGCTAATTTTTGTATTATTTTTAGTAGAGAGAGGGTTTTGCCGTGTTGACCAGGCTGGTCTCGAACTCCTGACCTCAGGGGATCTGCCTGCCTCGGCCTCCCAAAGGGCAGGGATTACAGGCATGAGTCACAGCACCTGGCTGACAGAGTTTGAGTAAAGACTAATCTACACATCATGCAGCCACTGAACCAGAGTATGTGCAGAGAGGCTCTAGTACAGCCACGTGGTCAAAGATGAATGGACAGAACAAGGAAGGTGAAGGACAGAAAACAGAAGTGAGGTACGTAAATAGCCAGATTGGTTGCAGCTCAGTGTTTGCTTTATGTGAGTGTGGTTTAAACAGTTGGCTGCCTTTGATTGGCTGAAATTCAGTGATTGACACATGAGTAGGTTGCAGTCTGTCTGTGTAGGTGTCCAGTTAGTTTACAGTTCACTATGTACAGGAAAACCTTTAGGCCAAACTTAAAATATGTAAGGAGGCAGCTTTAGGCTAAACTTCATAGCAGGTAGGTAGACAAGTATTTATAGATATGTAGATGGATAAATGGATGAATGGATATTATCCCTATTTTTACAGCTGAGGAAACGAAGGTACAGAAGTTAAGTCAGCTCACTCATCCACAGATAAGACATTCAAAAAGTCTTCAGCATCAGATTTGTGCATAATTTATATTTTGTCAGTTGGACTGACAAGTCTGATGGTAAACAGTAGGGGCAAAACAGTTGCACCAAAGCTTAAGCCAAAATGAAAATTCTGACAACAGGATGGGTGCAGTGGCTTATGCATGTAATCCCAGCGCTTTGGGAGGCTGAGGGGTGGATTGCTTGAGCTCAGGAGTTTGAGAACAACCTGGGCAACATAGCATGACCCTGTCTCAAAAAAGAAAAAAATAAGAAAATTTTGAGAACAGAGTTCCAATGGTGAAGAAATTAAGTTCATCCTGTGAAATGACATCAGAAGAATGGGCTTGCTTGACTCTGGGGTAATAGGTGGCATTTAGCTGGGTACCACACAAGGAGAAGGGAAGTGTGATACCAGGTCGGTATTCTATTAGTTGAATGAATGAATGACTAAATAGAGAGTATACCCAGAGCTCAGTGGCTATCAATGGGCCTGAGAGTTGGGCACATACACCCCACCATTGGGACAGACACTGACTTCATCTTTATTTCCTCTAAACAACAGGTCCATCAAGTCAATCCTTGAGAAGGACCACACTACTTCATTAGCCCAGCGGAGGTTCCTCTAGATGACCATGACAGGACAGCATGGCCAACAGGGAAGGACAGCATGCAATACGGCAGGGTAAGCACCAGCTTGGCCCACCCCTCCCCACCCACTGCTGCCACCCCCAGCGGCCCAAGTCCTCCCACCAGATGTAGCACTTGGCAATGGGGCAGTGGTGATACTCACCTTTCGTGAGCACCTACTTTGTGCCAGTAGAATTCTAGACCTTTGTTTTCTTAATCCTCACAACCACTCTAAAAAATAGATATGATAGCTCTATTTTAGACATACATAAAAAGTCTTTTAAAATTCATTTTTGAGAGAACGGCTCATTACCCAGGCTGGACTGCAGTGATGTAATCACAGCTCACTCACAGCCAAAGACTTCTTTGTGTCCTCATAGCTAGCCTGGGACTCAAATCTAGGCCAGTCTAACTCTGAAGCTTGTCGTTTTTCTCCTCTTCTATACTGCTATGTACCTCCACCCACCCACCCATCCATCCCACCTACTCATCTGTCCTTCCCACCCACTTATTCATCCATCCATCCCATCCATTTACCCACCTACTCATCTATTCATACCATCCATTCACCCACCCACCATCTATCCATCCCACTGACTCATTTATGCATCCCACCCACTCATTTATCCATCCCATCCATTCTCCCACCTACTCCTTTATCCAACCCATCTAACCCAGCTAAAAATACATACCAACCATTCCCTCACCTACACATCTGTTTAACTGTTTATCCATTCATTGATCTTTACATCCATTAATTCACTCATTCATCCACATACCTACCTACCCACCCACTTACTCATTTATTCACCCACCCACCCCCTTATTCATCCAGCAAACACATACATAACATCTACTATGTGCCAGGCTAACTAAGACTGACAGAGATTGGGTACCAGTGAGGATAGACGGAGAAAAAATAATTAGGCTGATAAGCAGGCTATATCTGATAACAATAAGTGCCATAAAGAAAATAAGAATGGGCCAGGCGCGGTGGCTCACGCCTGTAATCCCAGTACTTTGGGAGGCCGAGGCAAGTGGATCATGAAGTCAGCATTTTGAGGCCAGCCTGGCCAACACAGTGAAACTCCGTCTCTACTAAAAATACAAAAAAAAATTAGCTGAGCATGTTGGTGGGCACCTGTAATCCCAGCTACTTGGGAGGCTGAGGCAGGAGAATCATTTGAACCCAGGAGGTGAAGGTTGCAGTGAGCTGAGATCGTGCCATTGCACTCCAGCCTGCATGATAGTGCGAGACTCTGTCTCAAAAAAAAAAAAAAAAAAAAAAAAAAAAAGATTGATCAGGAGCAGTGGCTCACGCCTGTAATCCCAACACTTTGGGAGGCTGAGGCGGGAGGATCGTTTGAGGCCAAGAGTTCAAGGGTGCAGTGAACTATGATCATGCCACTGCAGTCTAGCCTGGGTGACTGAGTGAGACCCTGCATCTTAAAAAATGATGAAGTGGAGACCAACTGAAGGTCATGGTTGGTGTGGATAGGATGCTCTGAGAAGTGACATGCGAGCTTCCCCAAAGAATGTGTGAAGGAACTAATCATACAAAGAGCAAGAGAAAGAGTACCCCAGGCAGAGGAAGCAGTAGGCACAATGGCTCCAAAGTGGTAAGTGGTTTAGGGTGCCAGAGAAAGGGGTCCTATGAGGCAGGTAGGCAATGAGTGGGGGCAAGATAAGAATCTTGGAATTTCAGTTGGTTTTCAGATGCAGTTTTACTCTTGTCACCCAGGATGGAGTACAATCTTGGCTTGCTGTAACCTCCGTCTCTCAAATTCAGGCGATTCTCCTGCCTCAGCCTCCCAAGTAGCTGGGATTACAGGCACCCGCCACCATGCCTGCTGATTTTTGTATTTTTAGTAGAGATGAGGTTTCACCATGTTGACCAGGCTGGTCTCAAACTCCTGACCTCAAGTGATCCACCCACGTCAGTGCCAGGATTACAGGTGTGAGTCACCTGCCTGGCTGAAATTTCCTCTAAGAGTAAGAGATAGCCATGGACAGGCAAGTGGTAAGATATGATTAGACTGATGTTTTCAACACTCCTGTCTGGCTGCAATTGTGCAGGGAACTTCAGATTTGTAGGAGCAGGACCCTAAACCAGTGGCTGAACCTTTCTGTGCCTCAGTTTCCTTATCTGTAAAATGGAGGTTATTATGAGCATAGACGCATGCCTGACCCATGGTGGTGTTCGAGAGAACCCTTCTAGATGGGTGTGGTGGCTCACACCTGTAAGCCAAGCATTTTGGGAGGCCGGGGAGGGAGGATCGCTTGAGGCCAGGAGTTTGAGATCAGCCTGGGCAACACAGTGAGACTCCATCTTTTTAAAAATACAAAAAATAACAAGGCATGGTGGTATAAAACCATAGTGCCAGCTGTTTGGGAGGCTGAGGTGGGGAGATTACGTGAGCCTGGGGGTTCAAGGCTGCAGTGAGCCATGATTGTGCCAGTGTACTCCAGCCTGGGTTACCTGGGCAATGAAACAAGACCCTGTCCTTAAAAAAAAAAAAAAATTAATGCTGGGCACAGTGGCTAATGCCTGTAATCCGAACACTTTGGGAAGTTGATGGGGGCGGATCATGTGGTCAGGAGATCAAGACCATCCTGGCTAACACGGTGAAACCCTGTTTCTAGTAAAAATACAAATTAAGTAGCCAAGTGTGATTGCATGTGCCTGCAGTCCCAGCTACTTGGGAGGCAGAGGCAGGACAATTGCTTGAGCCTAGGGGTGGAGGTTGCAGCTGAGTTTGCACCACTGCACTCCAGCCTGGGTGACAAGAGTGAGACCCTGCCTCAAAAACAAAACAAGGCCTCATATCCATGCATCCCTATCCAACTATGGGGCTATTACAGTTGGCTCTGCACTCAGGTACCGTGTTTCGGCCAATGAGACACCGACAACCATAAGGCCAGCCAAAAGAATACGAGATGCACGTGGAAATTTGTATGCTCTTGTGCCCGTCATCGCCATGACTACATGCCCAAGCTGGTCTGCTGGAGAATGAGGAAGGCACACGTACCCTTCTTGCCCCACCTGAGGCCAAGTAGATCAGCTGGCAGTGAGCTGATCCCGAGACATGATGTGAGCCCAGCCAAGATCAGCAGAGCCACCTGCCTCACTGCCCTCGCCAGGGAGCAAAGATCACTGCTTTATTGTTGAACGTGACTGAGACTCTGTGGTTGGTTGTCATGGAGACGGATAACCAAACCAGAACCAGGCACTGCCACCACCAGAGTAGGACCCCAGAGGTTCCCCTGCTGTGCCAGGCATTAATGCTCTCGTTGCTGGGTCATGGACAGATCTCCAGTATCCTGGGAGAAGGACCAAGACAGCTGGGGACTTGGGAGGCTCAGAGCAGTGCTAGTGACCAACTGGTACAGAATCCTTTCTATAGCTTAACAGCTGTTGCTACTGTCAACTGAATGGGGCTGGTGTGTATAAAAGGAAATGCATTGTCCATCCTGGTTATTATACCTATGGTACAAAGAGCCTGGATTAAGACTCATTTTACAGATACAGAAACTGAGGCTCCAAAAGGTGAAGGGACAAATGGGTCATCTGCAGCACAACTGGGACTCAGATCCAGGTCTGACACAGATCTGGACGGAATCTTCAGACACCCCTACTGAGGCGGCGCCTAGGAGACCTTATCTGGTGTTTCTCAGTCTACCCCCGCCTACCTGAGGTTCTCTCCACCTTCTGCACACTTGTGGTCCAGCTTATCAGGAAGGGCTGACATGAAGTCTTTCAGGTGAGGCAGCTCCAGGGACATCCAGACTTCATCAAGTTCATGCAGAAGGAACCCGAAAACAAAACAGGGTCCTGTTCAGAGAGAAGAGAGTGGCAGCATGTGATGCCTACATCACGCTGACATGGACAGAGAAGAGGTGAGACATAAAGACTTCTGGCCAGGACTGGTGAAGGTGGGGTTTCAGAGCTCTTTGGAATCACTATTTCTGGTGATGTTAATAATGGAGAAAAAGGCCAGAACAGTGGCTCATGCCTGTAATCCCAGCACTTTGGGAGGCCGAGATGGGCACTTCACTTTAGGTCAGGAGTTTGAGACCAGCCTGGCCAACATGGCGAAACCCAGTGTCTGCTAAAAATACAAAAATTAGCTGGGCGTGGTGGCATACACTTCTAGTCCCAGCTACTTGGCAGGCTGAGGCAGGAGAATCACTTGAACCCAGGAGGCGGAGGTTGCAGTGAGCAGACATCAGACCCCTGCACTCCAGTCTGGGTAACAGAGCGAGACTGTCCCCCTGCCAAAATAAATTCCTTAATAATGGAAAAAAAGTCTGGAAAATCTTAGTGAGGCAGAATAAGACAGATTTCCTTTCCATACAACTTCCTAGAGCCTTCAATATGCATGTGGGTTGAGAAACTTCCAGAAGTGAGAGGTAAATCTTAATGGTAAAGTCCTGTGGATTTCTGTCGTCCAACTCTAAAAGAGATCTTCTACAAAACTTTAGGGAAGATTACACTAGAAGGCAACATATTAAGGAATCCACCTGCAGGGACTGATCTAGAAAATCCTTATTTTGACCAGGCATGTTGGCTCACCCCTGTAATCCCAGCAGTGTGGGAGGCTGAGGCAGGCATATCACTTGAGATCAGCAGTTTGAAAACCAGCCCTTGTAACATGCTGAAACCCCATCTCTACTACAAATACAAAACTAGCCAGGCATGGCTGGTGGTGTGCACCTGTAATCCCAGCTACTTGGGAGGCTGAGGCCAGAAAATCACTTGAACCCAGGAGGGAGAGATTGCAGTGAGCCGAGATTGCACCACTTTACTCCATCCTGGGAGACAGCGTGACTCTGTCTCAAAAAAAAAAAAAAAATCCTTTTTTCTTATCTGCATGTTCTCACTTTTAAGTGGGAACTGAACTCTGGGTACTCATGGTGTAAAGATGGGAGCAACAGAATCAGGACCTCGAAAAGTAAGGAGAGATGGAGGAGGGTTATGGCTGAGAAACTCTCTCTCAGGCACCCTGTTCAATATTTGGGTGATGAGATCCATAGAAGCCCAAGGGTCAACATTACACAATATACCCATGTAACAAGTCTGCATGTGCACCCCGTGATCTAAAATTCAAAACATTCTTATTTCTTGTCTAGCTCTTAGAAGGGGTAAAGATTCTGTCTGACTCTGACAGCAGAGAGAGGACCGTGTCTTTTTGGATTTTTCTAGATACTCAGAAAACTACCACTTTCAGGGACATGAAGTTGGGAGTGATACTCAGTGATTTTTCATATTGTTAATCATATGCTAAGGAAATTCAGGGAAGCAGCAGCATAGCCTAATGAATAAAAATAATGAAAGCCAGGTGCGGTGGCTTATGCCTGTAATCCCAGCACTTTGGGAGGGCAAGGTGGACAGATAGTTTGAGCCCAGGAGTTTAAGAGCAGCCTGGGCAACATGGTGAAACTCCATCTCCACAAAAAATACAAAAAAAAAAAAAAAAAGATGTGGCGGCATGTGCCTGTAGTCCCAGCTACTCAGGAGGCTGGGGTGGGAGAATCGCTTGAGCCTGGGAGGTGGAGGCTGCAGTGAGCCAAGATTGCATGGAGACGGATTTCAGAAAAAAAAACTCTGTTTCAAAAAAAATGAAGTAGGGCCACATGTATGTTTGTCCCAAAATTAATACATCACTGTTAGTGCAATCAGAGGGCATGCCACCTCTGGCTGGCACCCAGACCCCACCTGGGGGATGATGGTGATCTTGAAGCGGAGGTTGTGCAGGCCGATCTTGGCGATGTTGATGTCATCAATGATCCCTCCTTACAGCAGACTCGATCCGAAAGAAGCCCAGGGTCAGGGACGACTTCCCAGCTACCGTCTGCCCCCTTCCACCCCACGATGCCAACCTGCAGAATAGAAGGGACCAGGTGTAGTGGGAATGCTGGCATCTGGACTTGTCCCTGCCCCACAGTGCCCTTATCTCTACCCTACCTCAGGCATCAGTCATCTGGTCAACCCAACTCCACACCCCCTCCCTCACCCAATGCCCAGAGACACTGCTTTAAGGGTGTTTTGGCCAAAGGTCAAGAACGACTCTCTTCCCTTTGCCAGGCTCCCAAAAGGAACTCCTCAGCTTTTTAAAGGGTTACTAGAGACCTCAAAACAGATACACAAAGAGGCAGACGGAATCTCCAACAAAGCCCTATTTGTTTCAACTCAGTAACTATTAACTAATAATTAGGTGTTTCCTTATTTCTCCACGCTGTTTTTCACACCTCTGATGGTGAGTTTCCCATCATGAGCTGTTGAAATACCTGAAAGAGTCAAGCAGATCTTCTGTGCCCTTTGCCATGACCTGGTCTCCACACATCCTTCCTTGAAGGAACTAGGTTCTCCACCTAATGCCCAATAATATTCCTCATCTCCAATTCTCCCTGGGCTCTTGAGAGATAGGCTTCCTCTACCCTCCTACAGGGGTGTCACAGAGCAGCATGCATGCAAAAATTTTCATGACATAAGCCATAAAGGCTTAGTAAGGGCCAGGCGTGGTGGCTCATGCCTGTAATCCCAGCACTTTGGGAGGCCGAGGCGGGTGGATCACCTGAGTCAGGAGTTCGAAACCAGCCTGGCCAACATGTTGAAACCCTGTCTGTACTAAAAATACAAAAATTAGCCACGTGTGGTGGTATGTTCCTATAGTCCCAGATACTCAGGAGACTGAGGCAGGAGAATCACTTGCACCCAGGGGATGGAGGTTGCAGTGAGCCGAGTTCATGCCACTGCACTCCGGCCTGGGCAACAGAGTAAAACTGTTTCAAAAAACCCCAAAAACCCAAATAAAAAAAACCTCCTTCCAGGGGCCAGGCATGGTGGCTGATTGCTGTAATCCCAGCACTTTGGGAGTCTGAAGCGGGTAGACAGCTTGAACTCAAGAGTTCCAGACCAGCCTGGGCAACATAGTGAGACCTCATCTCTATGAAAAATAAAAAAATGAGCCAGGCATAATGGCACACGCCTGTAGTCCCAACCACTTATAGACCCTCACTTGGGAAGCTGTGGTAGCAGTGGGCTGAGATCACACCACTGCACTCTAGCCTAGGCGACAGAGTGACCCTGTCTCTAGAAAAAAAAAAACAAAAAAAAAAAACTTCCATAACATATCTGTGGGGCTCATTTGGTCTTCAGGCTGTCAGTTCACCTGAGGCTTTCACTTCTACAAGTTGGATGCACTCTAAGAACTTTTACTGCCACAAACCACTCCCAACTGCTGCAGCAGCCCTTCAAGCGGAGGTATGGAGCTGTGAGTGACAGGCAGATGCCGCAGCTAGGTTCATCCACCTGGTGGCACCCTGTGCCTGATTGGGAATGGGGGGTTGATATGTACCCACCTTTTCTCCCCTATTGATGTTGACACTGATGTGCCCGAGAACAAAATCCAGGTCTTCTCAGCAGCATGGGCAGGAGTTCCAGAATTCCACTCAGTCCATCTGAAGCCAGCTGCTGGGCAGAGCTGTTTCCTGGATTTGCCAGGGTGCCTTCAATCACAACAGAGGGAAAGAGTAAAATTCCAAGTTCATCCTAGAAAGCTGTGACTCCCCCAACCTCCCTTGCTTCTCACCCACTCTGCTGCCCAAGGAGGCCTCCCAGGCCTCAGCACCGGGGGTTAGCTCTTCCTGGAATGCTCTTCCCCATATGACCCCCTCACATCCTGCAGATCTCTAATCTAGAGGGCTTTCTTAGCCCCGCATTTGTCTGTCCACTCCCACGCTGCCCTCTCCTTCAGAGCACTGCCTGCCTCCGGCCCTCTCAGGGCTCATATACTCGAGTGTATTCTGTCTCCCACACTCACTGCACCATCGACTCTAATTGGACAGGCTCTAATTGTTCACTGCTGTATCCCAGGGCTCAGAGCACATAGTAGGTGCTCAATAAATATGGACATAACAAGAGTGACACAGTTGCAAATATAGAAGAGGAACCAGTGGTAGAAGGCGTAGAAACTGAGGGAACATCATCATCTCAGTAGGTGAGCGACACCCTTTGTAAAGCTGTCATCTCTCTCTAACAGATAATGGCTGACTAGACCATAGTTGTTCACTTTTGTCTGCCAGAATTAATCTGATGTTCATGTTCACCACTCTCAAAATAATTGTACAACTGACTTGTACCTAAATTGTTTTTTTTTTTTTTTTTTTTTTTTTTTTTTAAAAAGATTATTAAATATACCCAGGCTGGATTTCAATAAAAAAGCTAAAACAAACACCACCACCCGGGTTAAGGTTATTATACTTCCAAAACCAACCCA
>CAUYUD010114078.1:0-26103 GCA_963575295.1 Alouatta caraya
AAGGCAAGGCAAGGCAAGGCAAGGCAAGACATGGCAAGGCAAGACATGGCAAGGCAAGGCACTATGGCCACCATGGTAAGGCAAGTGAAGGTAAGGCAAGACACCATGGGCACTGTGCAAAGCCAATGCAAGGCAAGCCAATGTCCCATGGGCAGCATGGTAAGTCAAGGCAATTCATCATGTACACCATGGTAACGTAAGGCCATGCAAGACAATCAATGCACTATGGGCACCATCATAAGGCAAAGCAAGGCATTGCAAGGCAACTTTAGCACAGTGGTAAAGCAAATAATGTAAGGCATTGCAAGGCAAGGTGATTTGAACACCATGGTAGGGCAAGGCAAGCCATGGAGAGGCAACATGTGACCCCTGAAAAGGCAAATAAAGGTAAGGCACCATGGAAACACAGGTAAGGAAAGACACGACAAGGCATATACCATGGGAAACGTGGAAAAGGAGGGCAAGTTAAGGCAAGGAAAGGCAGCCCTCCATTGGTACAACGTTAAGATAAGGCAACATAAGTCATGGCAAGCCAAGGCATCATAGGAACCATGGAAGGCAAAGCTGGGTAAATCACTATAGACACTATGGTAAGACAAAGCAAGGCAAAGAACCATGGGTACAATGGTAAGGCAAGGCAAGGGAAGGCAAGACAAGACAATAAATGTTAAGACAAGGCAAGTCGCCATGGGCACCATGGTAAGACAGAGAAAGGCAAGTTAAGTCACCAAGGGCACCATGGTAAGTATGGCATGACATGGCTCCATGTGCAAAATGGGAAGGCAAGACAAGGTAAGAAATCATGGGTACAATGGGAAGGCAAGGCAAGCACCATGGTCCCCATGGTAAGGTAAGGTAAGACAAAACAAGGCACTATTAGCACAATAGAAAGGCATTTCAAAGAAAGGCAAGAGACCATGGGCAGCATAGGTAACATCGTAAGGCAAGACACAGCAAGGGAAGGCAAGGCAAGACAACATGTGCACCCTGATAAGGCAAGGCAAGGCAAGTAAAGGCACCATGGGCACCATGGTAAGAAAAGGCAATGCACAGCAAAAGAAGGCACCATGAACAACATGGTGACGCATAGTTATGCAAGGCAAAACACCATAATCGATGAGGTAATGCAAAGTAAGGTAAGGCAACTCAATTCACCATGGGAACTATGGGAAAGCAAGGCAACGCAAGGCAAGGAAATGAACCATAGCAACTATGCTATGGCAAGTCAACCAAGGCACCATGGCATCATTGGTAAGTCAAGGGAAAGTAAGGAAAGTGAAGGCACAATGAGAACCTGGCTACAGCAAGTAAAGGAGAGGCAAGCCAACATGGGAACCATGGTATGGTAACCCAAATGCAAGACAAGGCACCATGGGTACCATTAATAAAGCAAGGTAAGGCAAGCCTAGAAACTATGGACACCATGATAAGGCAAAGTAAGAGAGCATGGGAAACATGGTAAAGCAAGGTAATGCAGGCAAGGCACGTCACCATTGGCATATCGTTTGGCAAGTCAAGGCAAGACAAAGCACCATGGGCACCATACAAAGGCAAAACAAGACAAGGCAAGGCACCATGAGTACCATGGTAAAGCATGGCAAGTATTGAGACTGTGGGCATTATAGTAAGGTAATGTACCATAGGCACCATGTTATGGCAAGGCAAGGCACCAAGAGAACCATTGTAAAGCAAGGGAAGGCAAGGAAAGGCACCATGGGTACCATGGTAAGGCATGGCAAGGCAAGGTACTATGGACACTATAGTAAGGCAATGTATCATAGCATCATAGGCACCATGCTATGGCAAGGCAAGGCAAGTCAAGGCATCAAGGGCACCATTGTAAGGCAAGGGAAGGCAAGGAAAGGCACCATGAGTACCATGGTAAGGCATGGCAAAGCAAGGGACTATGGGCATTATAGTAAGGCAATGCATCATAACATCATAGACACCATGTTATGGCAAGACAAGGCAAGTCAAGGCACCAAGGGCAACATTGTAAGGCAAGGGAAGGCAAGGCAATGCAACACATTATAGGCATTATGGTAAGTAAAGGCCAGGCAAAGCAAGGCACCAGGAGCATCATTTTAAGGCAAGGCTAGGCAAGGCACACTGGGCACCATGGTAGGGAAAGCACGGCAAGGCAAGGAAACTCAAAGTGGGCACCAAGATAAAGTAAGTCATGGAAAGCAAGTAACCATGGGCACCATGGTAAGGCAAACATGGCAAAGCAAGGAAAGACACAACGGCCGCCATGGTAAGACAGGACACAGAAAGGGAAGACACCATACTCACCATGGTAAGGCAAAGCAAGACAAGGCAAGGCAAAACAAGGGAAGGCAAGGCAAGGAAAGGAACCATTTACACCATGGTAAAGCATAGCAAGGGAAGTCAGGCACTGCAAAGCAAGACAAAGGAATGTAATATGTGTACCATGGTAAGGAAGGCATGGCAACTCAAGGCACCATGGGCTCCATGGTAGTGCAAAGCAAGGCAAGGTAAGGCAAGGCAAGGCACCATGGGTATCATGGTGAGGCAGGGCGAGTCAATAAATGGCACCATGTGCACCACAGTAAGGCAAGGGAATGTAAGGCAAGGCAAAGCAAAGTAAGACAATGAAAGGTAAGGCAAGACAAGTTTCCATAGGCACCATGGTAAGGCAAGGAAAGGCAAGTCAAGGCACTTGGACAATGTGGGAAGGCAAGGCAAGCAAGGCAATGCAAGTCACCTTAGGAATCATGGAAAGGCAAGGCTAGGCAATGCAAATCACCATGAGTGCCATGGTAAGACAAAGCAAGGCAAGAAAATTTGGACATTGTGGTAAGGAAAGCATGGCAAGGCAAGGAAACTCACAATGGGCACCATGATAAGGTAAGGCAAGGAACAATGTGAACCATGGGAAGGCAATCAAGGTGAGTCAAGGAAAGGCACAATGGGAACAATGGTAAGAAAGTCATGGCATGGCAAGGCACCATATTCAACATGGTAACATAAAGCAAGACAAAGCATGGCAAGGCAAAGGCACAGCAAGGTAAAACAAGACAAGGCACCATTAGCACTATGGTAAGGCAAAGCAAGGGAAGGCAGGCACTGTAAAACAAGGCAAGGGACCATGCTATGCATACCATAGTCAGGGAAGACAAGGTAAGTCAAGGCACCATGGTCTCCATGATAATGCAAAGCAAGGCAAGGTAAGACACCATGGGCAGCATGGTATTGCAAAGAAAAGGCAATAAAAAGCACCATCGGCACCACGGTAAGGCCAGGGAAGGTAAATTAACATAGTCACCATAGTAAGGCAAGGCATGGCAAGGTACCATGGGCAACATGATAAGGTGAGGCAAGGCAAGGAACCATAGGCAACATGATAAAACAAGGCAAGGCAAGGCAAGGCACCATGGGACCATAGTAACGCAAGGCAAGACACAGCAAGGGCAGGCACCATGGGCACAATGGAGAGTCAAGGCAAGACCTGGTAAGGCACCATGGGCATGATGGTAAGACGAGGCAATTCAAGGCACAATGGGCACCATGGTAAGGCCAAGAAAGTCAGGAAAAGGCACTGTGGGCACCATGTAAAGGAAGGCAAGGCAAAGCAAGGAAATGCGAGGCAATAAAGTCACCATAGTAAGGCAAAGGCAAGGCATTTCAAAGCACGATGGGCACCCTGGAAAGTCAAGATTAGGCAAGGCAGGACAAGGCAATAAGGGCCCCACGTTAAGGCAAGTTAATGCAAGTCAAGGCATTATGGGAAACATGGTAAGACAAGGCAATGCAAGGAAAGCCATTGTAATCACCATGATATAGCAAGGCAAGGCAACATGGGCACCATGGTAAGGCAAGGCACCATAGGTAACAAGGTAAGGAAAGACTATGCAAGGCAGCACAAATCACCATGGGCAACATTTTAACACATGGCAAGTCAAGGCAAAACACCATAATCACTGGGATAATGCAAAGAAAGACAAGGCAATGCAATTTGCCATGAGAACTATGGAAAAGCAAGGACACACAAGGCAAGGAAATGAACCATGGTAACCATGGTATGGAGAGACAAGACAATTCATGGTACCATGGGAAAATTGGTAAGGCAAAGGAAAGTAAGCCAAGGCAAGGAAACATGTAAACTTCGCAAAGGCAAGGGAAGGAGAGTCAAGCCACCATGGACACCATGGTATCGCCACTCAAGGAAAAGCTAGACACAGTGCACACCATTGTCTTGGCAAAGATACTCAGGAAAATTCACAGTGGGCAACAGGTAAAGGAAAGGCAAGTCAACAAAGTCACCACAGTAAGTAAGGCAATGCATGATAAAGCACCATGGCCTCCCTGGAAGGTCAAGACTAGGCAAGGCAAGTCAAAGCAAGACATTAAGGGAATCATGGTAAGACAAGGCAATGCAAATCTAGGCATTATGCCACCACGGTAAGGGAAGGCAAGGAAAGGAAAAGCATCATAGCACCAAGGAATGGTAAGGAAAGCAAAGACACAATGGGCACCATGGTAATGCAAGGCAAAGTAAGGCACCATGGGCAACAGGTTAAGACATGTCAAGACAAGGCACCATATGCAACATAGTAAGGCAAGGCAAGGTAAGGCACCATGGGCACCATGGTAATGCAAGGCAAGACAAAGGACCACGGGAACCACGTAAAGACAGAACAAGTAAAGGCAAGGCAAGAAAAGGCACAATAGGCAACATGGAAAGGAAAGTAAAGACATGTGAATGCACCATGTATACCATGGCAAGGCAAGAAAAGGCAAGGAAAGGAAAGGCACCGTGGCCACCATGGAAAGGCAAAGCAAGGCATGTGAATGCACCATTGACACCATGGCAAGGCAAGACAAGGCAAGGAAAGACAAGAAAAGGCACTATGGGTACCATGATAACACAATGCAAGACAAAGGACCATCAGATCCATATTAAGGCAGAGCAAGGCAAGGCAAGTCAAGGCACAATTGGCAAAATGGAAAGGCAAAGCAAGGCATGTGAATGAACCAAGGACGCCATGGCAAGGCACGACAAGGTAAGGGAAATCAAGGCAAGACTTCATTTGCACTGTGTGAAGGCCAGGCAAGGCAACCCAAGGCACCATGTGCAGCATTGTAAGGCAAGGAAGGCACCACGGACACCATGGTAGGGCAAGGCCATGCAAGACAAGGCAAAACACCATGGGCACCATAATAAGGCAAGGCAAGGAGTGGCAAGGAACCATGGGCACATTGGTAAAACAAGACAAAGCAAGGCAATGCAAGGCAAGCTGCCGTAGACACCATGGTAGGGTAAGGTAAGCCATAGAAAGGCACCATGTGCCTCCTGGTAAGGCAAGGAAAGGCAAGGCTCCATGCACTATCAGGTAAGGCAAGGCATGGCAAGATATGGACCATGGTGAATATGTAAGTTGAATGCAAGTTAAAGCAAGGCATGGTAACTCTAAATGGGCACAACATTAATGCAAGTCACCACAAGGCAAGGCAATGCAAGACAAAATGAGCACCATGGTAAGGCAAGGCAAGGCAAGCCAAGGCATCACAGGCATCATGGTAAGGCAAAGCAAGGTAAGACAAGGCAAGCATGGCACCATGGGGACCGTGTTAATGCATGTCAAGGCAAGACAAGTTCCCATGATCACCATAGTAAGTCAAAGCAAGGCAAGCCAAGGCAATATGGGCATCATGGTAAGGTATGGAAAGGCAAGGCATTATGGGCATCATAGTAAGGCAATGCATCATAGCCAACATGGTATGGCAATGCAAGACAAGTCAAGGCACCATGGGCATCAAAGTAAGGCAAGGGAATGCAAGGCAAGGTACCAAGGGCCATATGGTAAGGCAAAACAAGGCAAGGCACCATGGGAAACATGGTATGGAAATGCAAGGCAAAGCACCATGGGCACCATGGTAACACAAGGCAAGGCAAAAGACCATGGGCACCACGTTAAGGGAGAGCAAGGTAAGGCAACATGGAAAGGCAGAGCGAGGCTTGTGAATGAACAAAGGACACCATGACAAGGCAAGACAAGTAATGTAACAGCAAGGCATGGCACCAGGGTGACTATGGAAAAGAAAGAGAATGCAAGACAAGACACCACGGACACTGAGAAAGCAAGGCAAACCAAGGCACCAAGGGCAGCATGGTGAGGTAAAGCAATGCACCACAGACACCATGGTAATGTAAGGCCTTGGAAGGCAAGGCAAGGCACAATGGGCACCATACTAAGGGAAAGCAAGGCATGGCAAGTCACCATTGGCATATTGGTAAAGCAAGACAAGATAAGACAATGCAAGGCAATGTGCCATAGGCATGATGGTAGATCATGTTAAGCCACAGGAAGGCACCATGTGTACCCTGGTAAGGCAAGGAAATGCAAATAACCTTGGACAACCAGGTAAGAAAAATCATGGCAAGGCATGCACGATGAGCAACGTGGAAGTGGATGGCAATTAAGGCAAGGTAAGGCAGCTCTCCATGGGCACAATGTTTAGGCAAGGCAACTCAATGCAAGGCAATGCAAGGCACCATGGACACTATGGTAAGGCGAGGCAAGACATAGCAAGGGAGGCACTGTGGGCACATTGGAGAGGCAAAGCAAGGAATGGTATAGCACCATGGGCCCCATGGTAGGGAGAGCAATGCAAGGAACCATGTGCACCATGGTAAGGCAATTAATGTCAGGAGAAAACACTGTGGGCCCCATGTAAAGGAAAGCAAGACAAATCAATGAAAGGCAAGAATACAAAGTCAGCATGGTAAGAAAAGCAAGGCATGACAATGCACCATGGGCACCCTGGTAAGTCAGGGCTAGGCAAGGCAACTCAAGGCAAGGCAATAAGGGCACCATCATAAGGCAAGGCAATGCATGTCCAGGCAACACAGGCACTATGTATGGCAAGGCAAGAAACGAAAGTCATCATAGGCACCATGATATGACAAGGCAAGGTAAGAAGCCAAGGGAATCATGGTAAGGCAAGGCAAGCAACCATGGACAAAATTGCAAGTCAAGCCAAGGCAAGGCATCATTGGCAACATGTTAAAAAAAGGCAGCACCATGGGCACCATGATAACACAAGGCAAGAAAACGTACCATGGGCTCCATGTTAAGGCAGAGTAAGGCAAGGCAAGGCACAATTGGAATATGGAAAAGCAAATCAAGGCATGTAAATGCATGATGGACACTGTGGCAAGATAAGACAAGGCATGGAAAGGCAAGGCAAGGCACTGTGGAAACCATGGTAAGGCAAGAGAAAGCAAAACAAAACAAAATGGCCACTGTTTGAAGGCATACCAAGGCAAGCCACGGCACCATGAGCAGCATGGTAAAGCAAGGCAAGGCACCATGGACACCAGGTAAAGCAATACCATGAAAGGTAAAATGGGCATTGTGGTAGGGCAAGACAAGCCATGGAAAGGCACCATGTGCCCCCTGGTAAGGTAAGGGAAGGCAAAGCACCATAGGCACCCAGGTAAGGCAAGGCACTGCAAGGCATGCACCATGGCCATCATGGAAATTGAAGGCAAGTTACAGCAAGGCAAGGCAACTCTCCATAGTCACAACGTTAAGGCAAGGCAACGCAAGGCAAGGCAATGGAAGGCACCATGGACACCATGGTAAGGCAAGGCAAGGCAAGCCAAGGCACCATAGACACCATGGTAAGGCAAAGCAAGGCAAGGCACTATAGGCCCAGGGGTAAGGCAAGGCAAGACAAGGATCCATGAGTACAATGATAATGGAAAGCAAAGCAAGGGAATGCAAGCAATGCAGGGCAAGGAAAAGCAAGTCTCCATGGACACCATGGTAACGCAAGGCAAGGCAAGGCACCTTGGACACCATTGTAAGCAAAGCACAGCATAGCAAGGAAACTCACAATGGACACCATGATAAGGGAAGGCAAGGCAAGGACCCATGGTCATAATGGTAATTCAAACATGACAATTCAAGGAAAGGCACAATGGGCACCATGGTAAGCAAGGCATATCAAGGCATGGTACCATATTAACATGGTAAGGAAAAGCAAGGCAAGGCACAGCAAGAAAATGCCAAACAAGGTAAGTCAAGGCAAGACAAAGCAAGGCACAACTGGCACCATGGTAAGGCAAGGCAACGGAAGGCAGGCACTGCAAATCAAGGCAAAGGAACGTACTATGCTTACCCTGGTAAGGGAAGGCAGGGCAAGTCGAGTCACCATGGGCTCCATGGTAATGCAAAGCAATGCAAGGTAAAGCATGGCAAGTCACCATGGGCAGTATGGAAGTGGAAAGCATATTAACGCAAGGCAAGGAAACTCTCCATGGTCACAACATTAAGGCAAGGCAACATAAGGCAAGGCAATGCAAGGCACCATGTGCAACATGGTAAGGCAAGGCAACACACCACGGAAAAGATGGTAAGGCAAAGCAAGGCAAGGCACTATAGGCACCATGGTAAGGCAAGGATCCATGGGTATAATGATAATGGAAGGAAATGCAAACAATGCAGGGCAAGGTAAGACAATGCAATGCATGATAAGGCAGATCGCCATGGGCACGATGGTAAGGCAAGGCAAGGTACCTTGGGAAACATTGTAAGGAAAGCACGGCAAAGCAAACAACTGCACAATGGGCACATAATAAGGTAAGGCAAGTCAAGGAACCATGGGCACAATGGTAATGCAAACATGACAATTCAAGGAAAAGAATAATGGGCACCATGGTAAGCAAGACATATCAAGGCAAGACACAATATTGACATGGTAAGGGAAAGCAAGGAAGGGCACGGCAAGGAAAGGCAAAGCAAAGTAGGTCAAGTCAAGGCAAGGCAAGGCACAACTGGCACCATGGTAAGGCAGGGCAAGGGAAGGCAGGCATGGCAAGGAAAGGCAAAGCAAAGTAATTCAAGGCAAGGCAAGGCACAACTGGCACCATGGCAAGGCAAGGCAAGAGAAAGTAGGCACTGCACATCAAGGCAAGGGAATGTCCTATGCATACCATGATAAGACAAAGCAAGGCAAGTCGAGGAACCATGGGCTCCATGGTAATGCAAAGCAATGCAAGGTAAGGCAAGGCAAGGCAAGACACCACTGGCACTATCGTAAGGCAAGCAAAGAGAAGGAAGACACGGCCAAACAAGGCAAAGGAACATACTATGCATACCATGGTATGAGAAGGCAAGGTAAGTCAAGGCAACATAGGCTCCATGGTAATGTAAAGTAAGGCAAAGTAAGGCATGACGAGGCACATTGGGCAACATAGTAAGGCAGAGCAAGACATTAAAAGGCATCATGAGCATTAAAGTAAGGCAAGAGAAGATAAGGCAACTTAGGCACCATGGTAAGGCAAGGCAAGTCAAAGAATCAGGGGCAAATGGTAAGGTGAGGCAAGGCAAGGCAAGGAACCATAGGCACCATAGTAAAACAAGGCAAGGCTTGTCAATGCTCCAAGGGCACCATGGTAACATAACACAAGGCAAGGCACCATAGGCACCATGATAAGACAAGGCAAGACATAGCAAGGGAAGACAACATGTAGAACCATGGTAAGGCAAAGCAATGCAGGGCACCTTGGTCACCATGGTAAGGCAAAGCAAGGCAAGGAAAGCATGGCACCATGGGCACCATGTTAATGCACGTCAAGGAAAGACAAAGCACCATGGGCACCACAGTAAGGCAAAATAAGGCAAGGCAAGGCACCATGGGTACCATAGTAAGGCATGGCAAGGCAAGGAACTATAGGCATCATAGTAAGGCAATTGATACCATGGTATGGCAAGGCATAGCACGTCAAGGCACCATGACACAATGGTAAGGCAAGTGAATACAAGGCAAGGCACCATGGGCACAATGGGAATGTAAGGCAAGGCATGACAATGCAAGGCACCATAAGCATAATGGTAAGGCAAGGCCAGGCAAGTCAAGGCACCATGAGCATCATAGTAAGGCAAGGCAAGGCACACTGATCACCAAGGTAAGGAAAGCAAAGCAAGGCAATGAAACTCTTAATGTGCACCATGATAAGGCAAAGCAAGGCAAGGGACCATAGGCACCATGGTAAGTCAAACATGGTAAGGCAAGGAAAGGGACAATGTGCACCATAGTAAGGCATTGCATGGCAAAGTAAGGCACTATATTTACCATGGTAAGGCAAAGCAAGGCATGGCACAGCAAGGCATGGCAAACAAGGTAAAGCAAGGCAAGGGAACTTACTATGTGCGTGGTAAAGGAAGGCAAGGCAAGTCAAGGGAAAATGGGCACCATGGTAATGAAAAGCAAGGCAAGATAAGGCAAGGCAAGGCACCATGGGCAGCACTGTAAGGCAGGGCAAGGAAATAAAAGGCACCATGGGAACCACAGTAAGTCAAGGGAAGGTAAGGCAACATAGGCATCATGGTAAGGCAAGGCCAGGCAAGGCAAGGCACCATAAGCATATTGATAAGGCAAGGCAAGGCTAAATGGGCCACAGGGTAAGGAAAGCATGGCAAGGCAAAGAAATTCACAATGAGCACCCTTATAAGACAAGCCAAGGGAAAGAACCACAGACACCCTGGTGAGGCAAACATGGCACGGCAAGGAAAGGTACAATGGACACCACGGTATTGCAAGGCATGGCAAGGCAAGGCACCATATTCACCATGGTAAGGCAAAAGAAGGGAATTAATGGCAAGGCAATGAAAAGCAAGGTAAGGCAAGACAAGGCAAGGAAAGACTCCACTGACACCATGGTATGGCAAGGCAAAAGAAGACAGTCACAACAAAGCAAGGCAATGGAAGGTATCATGCATACCATGGTAAAGGAAGGAAAGGAAAGACACCATAGGTAGCATCGTAAGGTAGGGCAAGGAAATAAAAGGCACCATGGGCACCATGATAAGGGAAGGGAAGGGAAGGCAACAAGGGCACCATGGTAAGGCAAGGCAAGGCAAGGCAAAAAACCATGGGCAACATAGTAAGATGAGGCAAATCAGGGCAATGCAAGGAAACATAGGCATCTTTGTAAAACAAGGCAAGTCAAGTTAAGGGGCCATTGGCACCATGGTGACATAAGGCAAGGCAAGGCGACATTGGCACCATGGTAAGGCAAGGCAACACATGGCAAGTTAAAGCACCATGTGCACAATGGTAAGGCAAAACAAGGCGTGGAAAGCTGCCATGGGTACCAAAATAATACAAGGCAAGGCAAGACACTGTGGGTTCCATGGTAAGCCAAGGAATGTCAGAAAAATGCACTGTATGCACCATGTAAAGGAAGGCAAGGTAAAGCAAAGAAGGCAAGGCAACAAGGTCTCCATGGTAAGACAAGGCATGGCATGCCAATGCACCACAGGCACCGTGGTAAGTCAAGACCAGGCAAAGCAAGGCAAGTCAAGGCAATAAAGTCCCCATGGTAAGGCAAGGCAAGACAAGTCAAGGTATTATGTGCACCATAGTAAGGCAAGACAAGGAAAGGCCCCATGGTATGGCAAGGAAAGGCAAGGCAAGGCAGCAGGGGAACCATGGCATGGTCAAGAAAGGCACCATGGACAACATGGTAAGGAAAGGCAAGGAAAGGTACTATGGGCAACACGGTAAGGAATGGAAAGGTAATGCAAGGCACCATGGGCACAATGGTTATGCAAGGCAAGGCAAAGGACTGTGATCACCATTTTAAAGGAGATAAAGGAGATAAAGGCAATGCAAGGCACAATTGGCAACATGGAAAGGCAAAGCAAGGCATATGAATGCATCATGGACCTCATGACAAGGCAAGACAAGACCAGGAATGGCAAGGTAAGGCACCATGAACAACATGGCAAAGCAGTGGAAGGCAAGGCAAGACACCATGTGTCCTATGGGAAGGAAAGGCAAGGCATGTTGGACAGCATGGTAAGGCAAGGCAAAGCACCATGGACACTATGGTCATGAAAAGCAAGACAAGCACCATAGGCAACATCAATAGGCAAGGCCAGGTGTGACAACACACCACAGGCACATTGGAAAAGCATGACCAAGTAACTGAATGCAAGACAATGTGCCATGGACACCATAGTAGGGCAAGGCAAGCCATGGAAAGGAACCATGTGCCCTCTGGTAAGGCAAGAAAAGGAAACACACCATGGGCACACAGGTAAGGCAAGGCATGGCAAGGCATGCACCATGGCAACATGGATGTGGAAGGCAAGTTAAGGCAGCTCTCCATAGGCACAACGTTAAGGCAAGGCAATTCAAGCCACCATGGGCATCATGGTAAGTCAAGGTAAGACACAGCCCCATATGCACTATGTTAAGGCAAAGCAAGTCAAGGCACTAGAGGCACCATGGTAAGACAAAGTAAGGCAGTTTACCATGGGTACAATGGTAAGGCAAAGCAAGGCAAGAGAATGCAAGGTAAGGAAAAGCAATGAAATATAAGGCAAGGCAAGATGCCATGGGCACCACGATAATGCAGTGAAAGGAAAGGTAAAGCGCAATGGGCACCATGGTAAGGAAAGGCACGATAGGGCACCATAGGCACAATCGGAAGGCAAGGCAATGCAAGGCACCATGGGCACCACGGAAAGGCAAGACAAAGCAAGGCACCATTGGCACAATAGTAAGGCATGGAAAGGAAAGGAAATGCAAGGTAACACAAGGCACCATGGGATGCATGGTAACGCATGGCAAGGCTACTCAAAACAGCATAATCACCATGGTGATGCAAAGGAGGCAAGGCAATGCAATTCGCCATGCAAACCATGAGAAAATAAGGCAATGAAAGGCAAGGAAATGAACCATAAGAACCATGGTATGGCAAGGAAATGCAAGGCAAGACAACATGGGAATTTTGGTAAGGCAATGGAAAGTAAGGCAAGGCAAGGCACAGTGGGAACCAGGCTAACCAAGTGAAGCAGAAGCAAGCCACCATGCACTCCATGGTATACCAATGCAAGGCAAGGCAAGACACCATGGACACTGTTGTAAGGAAGCTTGAGGAAAGCCCAGGCACTATGGACATCATGGTAAGGCAAAGCAAGGGAGCATATGCACCATGGTAAAGCAAGGGAATGCAAGGCAAGGTAAGTCACCATGGATGTATGGTCAGGCAAGGCAAGAAATAATGGACACTATGTTAGGTAAAGGTAAGGCAGTGCAATGCACCATGGGCAACATGTTAAGGCAAGGCATCACAAGAAGGCAACATGTGCACCACAGCAATGCAAAGCAATGCAAGGCACCCTGGTCACCCTGGTAAGGCAAAGCAAGGCAAGCAAGGCAATCATGACATCATGGGCACCATGTTAATGCAAATCAAGGCAAGACAAAGTACCATGGGCACCATAGTAAGGCAAAACAAGGCAAAGCAAGGCACCATGTGCACCATGGTAAGGTAAGGTAAGGAAAGGCACTATGGGCATCATAGAAAGGCAATGTGTCATACGCATCAGGGTATGGCAAGTCAAGGAAAGGCAACTCAAGGCACCACGGGCACAATGGTAAGGCAAGGGAAGGCAAGGCAAGGCACCATGGGCACCATGGGAAGGCAAGTCAAGCAAGGCAATGCAAGGCACCAAGGGCAGCATGTTTAGGTAAAGCAAAGCAAAGCACGTCCCAATGGGCACTATGATAGGGGAATGTAAGGCAATGCAATGAACATTGGCAACATGTTAAGGCAAGGCATGGAAAGGTAAGGCAAATGTGTCCCATGGTAAGGCAAAACAATGCAAGTGACCCTGAAAACGATGGTAAGGCAAAGCAAGGCAAGGCAAAGAAACATTTCACCATGGACACCACGTTTATGCAAATCAAGGCAGGTGTGGCAAGGCAAGGCATTATGGACACAATAGTAAATCAATGCATCATAGGCACCATGGTATGACAAGGCAAGGAATGTCAAGGTACCTTTGGTACCATGGTAAAGTAAGGGAAGGCAAGGTACTGCACCATGGGAACCATGGGAAGGCAAGGCAAGGCAAAGCAAGGCATAATAAGCATCATGGTAAGGAAAGGCCAGGTAAGACAAGACACCATGAGCACCATAGTAAGGCAAGGCATGGGAAGGCACATTGGGCACCATGGTGAGGAAAGCACAGCAAGGCAAGGAAACCTCAATGTGCAACATAATAAGGCAAGGCAAAGCAAGGAATCATGGGCACCATGGTAAAGCAAACATTGCAAGGAAAGGAATGGCAACATATTCACCATTATAAGGCTAGGCACGGCAAGGAAAGGCAAAGCAAGGGAAGGCAATGCAAGGCAAGTCTCCAATGGCACCATGGTAAGGCTAGGCAAGGGAAGGCAGGCACTGCAAAACAAGGCAAGGGAAGGTACAATGCGTACCATGGTAAGGGAAGGCAAGCAAATCAAGGCACAATGGCCTCTGTGGTAATACAAAGCAAGGCAAGGTAAGGCAAAGCAAGGAATCATGGGTAGCATGGTAAAGCAGGACAAGGTAATTAAAGGTATCATGGGCACCATGGTAAGGCAAGGGAAGTAAAGGAAACATAGGCACCATGTTAAGGCACAGAAAGGCAAGGCACCCTTTGTAAAATGGTAAGTAATGGCAAGGGAAGGCACTATCAGCATCATAGTAAGGCAATGCATACAGGAACCATGGTATGGCAAGGCAAGGCAAGTCAAGGCACCATGGACACCATAGTAAGGCAAGGAAAGGCCAGGCATGGCAGCATGAGAAATATGGTAAGGCATGGGAAGCAAAGACATCATTTGTCACATGGTAAGGCAAAGCAAGCCAAGTCACTATAGGCACCATGGTAAGGCCAGGCAAGACAAGGAAGCTTAGGTACAGTGGTAAGGCAAGGCAAGGCAAGAGAAGGCAAGACAATGAAAGTTAGGTCAAGTCAAGTTGCCATGGGCACCATGGTAAGGTACAGAAAGGAAAGGTAAGGTGCCATGGGCACCATGTTAAGGGATTGGAAGACAGGGCACCATGGGCATAATGGGAAGGCAAGGTAAGGCAAGCCACCATGGGCACCATGGTAACACAAGGCAAGACAAAGGACCATAGGTACCATGGTAAGGCAGAACAAGGCAAGGCACAATTAGCAACGTGTAAATACAAAGCAAGGCATGTGAATGCATCATGGACACCATGGCAAGGTAAGACTAGGCAAGGAAAGGAAAGGCAATGCACTATGTCCACCGTGGTAAGGCAAGGAAATACAAAGCAAGACACCATGGACACTGTGGGAAGGCAAGGCAAGGCAAGCCAAGGCACAATGGGCAGCATGGTAAGACAAGACAAGTCACTGTGGACACCGTGGGAAGGCAAGACCATGTAGGGCAAGGCAAGACACCTTGGTCACAATCATTTGCCAAGGCAAGGCACTGTAAGTCACCAAGGAAACATTGCTAAAGCAAGACACGAAAAGGTAATGCAAGGCAAGGTGCCATTGGCACCATGGTAGAGCAAGGAAAGCCAAGGAAATGCATCATGTGCCCCTTGTAAGACAAGGAAAGGCAAGGCACAATGGGCACCCAGTTAAGGGAAGGCACAGCAAGGCATGCACCATAGGCAACAAGGAAGTGGAAGGCAAGTTAAGGGAAGGCAAGGCAGCTCTCCATCGGCACAACATTAGGGCAGGGCAACACAAGGCAAGGCAAGGCAATGCAGGGAACCATGGGCACCATGGTAAGGAAATGAAATGCAAGCCAAGGCACCACAGACATCATGGTAAGGCAAGGAAATATGAGTACAATGGTAAGATAAGGCAAGGTAAGAGAAGGCAAAGCAAGTCAAAGCAAGGCAATGAAAGATAAGCAAGGCATGTCACCATGGGTACCATGGTAAGGAAGAGAAAGGCAAGGTAAGGCACCATGGACAACATGGTAAGGTAGGTCACGACATGGCACAATGGGTACAAAGGGAAGGCAAGGAAAGGCAAGGCACCATGGGCACAATGGGAAGGCAAGGAAAGGCAAGGCACCATGGGCACCATGGTAAAGCAAGGCAAGACAAAGCAAGGTACAATTTTCACAATACTAAGGCATGGCAGAAAAATGCAAGGCACCATGGGCATCATGGGCACCATCGTAAGGCAAGACACAACTAGGCAAGGCAAGGAGAGACATCATAGTTACCATGATAATGCATGACAAGGCAAGTGAAGGCACCATGGGCACCATTGTAACTAAAGGCCACGCAAAGAAACACAAGGCACCGTGGTCAATATGGTAATGCATGGCAAGGAATGACAAAGCATCATAATCTCTGTGGTAATGCAAATCAAGGAAAGGTGTTGCTATTCGCCATGGTAGCCATGGGAAAGCAAGGCAAGGAAATTAACCATGGAAACCATGGTATGGCAAGGCAATGTAAGGCAAGCTAAGGCACCATGGGAAAATTGGTAAGGCAAGGGACAGTAAGGCATGGCAAGGCATAATGAGAATCAGGCTAAGGCAAGTAAAGAAGTGGCAAGCCACTATGGACACCATGGTATGGCAACGCAAGACAAGTCAAGGCATCATGGGCACCATTGCAAGGCAATTTAAGGCAAGCCTAAGGACTACGGGCATCATGGTAAGGCAAATCAAGGGTGCATGGACACCATTGTAAAACAAGGAAATGCAATGCAAGGCAAGTCTCCATAGGCGTATGTTATAGCAAGGCAAGGCATGGAATCATGGGAACCATGGTAAGACAAGTCAAGGTGAGGAAAGCCTTCATGGGGCTTATGGTAAGGCAAGGCAAACAAGGCAAAACACAATGGCTACCAGGGTCATGCAAGTGAAGGCATGTCAATGCAAGGCACCATGGGCAGCATGGTAAGGTCAAGCAAGTCAAGTCACATCCCAATGGGCACTATGATAGTGGAAGGTAAGGCAATGCAATGCACCAGAGGGAACATGTTAAGGCAAGGCATGATAAGGCAATACAACATGGGCTCTATGGTAAGGCAAAGTAATGGAAGGCACCCTGGGCACCATGTTAGGGCAAAGCAATTCAAGGCAAGGCAAGCATGGCATGATGGGCACTATGTTAATGCAAGTCAAGGCAAGACAGGTCATCATGGGCACGATCGTAAGTCAAAACAAGACAAAGAAAGGCACCATGGTTACCATGGTAAGGCATGGCAAGGCAACGCACTATAGGCATCATAGTAAGGCAATGCATATGATGAATCATATGTACCATCGTATGGTAAGGCAAGACAAGTCAAAGCATCTTGGGCCCATGATAAGGCAAGGCAATGCAAGGTAAGGCACCATGGGTGTCATGGGAAGGGAAGGCAATGCAAGGCACCATAGGCATCATGGTAAGGCAAGGCCAGGCAAGGCAAGGCACCATGAGCATCATGGTAAGGCAAGGCAAGGTACATAGAAACCATGGTAAATAAAACATGGCAAGGCAATGAAACACACAATGAGCACCATGATAAGACAAGGAAAGTCAAGGCAAGGAACCATGAGCACCATGTTAAGGCAAGAATGGCAAGGAAATACACCATATTCACCATGGTGTGGCAAAACAAGGCAAGACATGGATAGGTAAGGCAAAGCAATGTAAGGCAAGGCAAAGCAAGGCAAGACACCCCTGGCGCCATGGTAATGCAACACAAAAGAAGGCAGGCACTGCAAAGTAAGGCAAGGGAACATGTTATGCGAACCACGATAGAAGAAGGAAGGCAAGCCAAAGCACTACGGGCTCCATGGTAATGCAAAACAAGGCAAGGTAAGACAAGGCAAGGCAAGACACCATGGGCAGCATGGTAAGGCAGGGTAAAGCAATAAAAGACACAATGGACACCTTGGTAAGGCAATGGAAGATAAGGCAACATAGGCACAATGATAAAGAAAGGCAAAGCAAGGCACCATGGCAACATGGTAAGGAAAGGCAGTGCAAGGTAAGGCATCACGTGCACCAAGGTATCGCAAGGCATGTCAAAAGACCACGGGCACCATGTCAAGGCAAAACAAGGCTAGGCAAGGCAAGGCACAATTGGCAAGGGGCCATAGGCACACTGGTAAAACAAGGCAAGGAAAGTTCTATGGGCACCATGGTAATGGAAGGGAAGGCAAGGCATCATGGGCATCATGGTAAGGCATGACAGAACATGGCAAGGGAAGACACCATGAGCACAATGGAGAGGCAACAGAAGGCATGCTAAGGCGCCATGGTCACCATGGTAAGGTGAGGCAATGTAAGGCGCTTTGGGCAACATGGTAATGCGAGGAAGGTCAGGAAAAGGCACTGTGTTCACCATGTAAAGGAAGGCAAGGCAAAGCAAGGAAAGGCAAGGCAGCAAAGTCACCATGGAAAGGAAAGGCAAAGCATGTCAAAGCACCATGGGCACCCTGGTAAGTCAAAGCTAGGCAAAGCAAGGCAAAGAAAGGCAATAAGGCCACCATAGTAAGGCAAGGCAATGGAAGTCGAAGCATTATGGGCACCATGATAAGGCCAGGCAAGGAAAGAAAAGGCATCGTAGGCACCATGGTATGGCACAGCAAGGTAATGTAAGCACCATGGTCAACATGGTAATGAAAGGCACCATGGGCATCATGGTAAGGAAAGACAGGGCAAGGCAAGGCATCATGTGCACCATAGTAATGCAAGGCATGCCAAAACACCATGGGAAACATGTTAAGGCAAAACAAGGCTATGCAAAGCAAGACAAGGCACAATTGGAAACATAGAAAGGTAAAACAAGGCATGTGAATGTTCTATGGACACAATGGCAAGGCAAGACAAGGCAAGGAAAAGCAAGACAAGGCACAATTGATACAATGATACAGCAAGGGAAGGCAGGGAAAGATACCATAGGCTTTGTGTGATGGAAAAGTAAGACAAGTCAAAGCACCAAAGCCAGCATGGTAAGGCAAGGCAAGGCACCATGGACACCATGGTAAGGCAAGGCCATTCAAGGCAAAGCAAGACAAGGCACCAATTTAAAGCAAGGCAAGGCATGGCAAGGCACCATGGGCACATTGGTAAAGCAAGACAAGGCAAGGCAATGCAAGGCAAGGTACCATTGGCAACATGGAGGGCATGGCAAGCCATGAAAAGGCACAATATGCCCCTTGGTGAGGCAAGGAAAGGCAAAGCACCATGAGAACTCAGGTAAGGCAAGACACAGCAAGGAATGCACTGTGGGCAACATGGAAGTGGAAGGGAAGTTAAGGCAAGGAAAGGCAACTCTCCATGGGCATAAAGTTAAGGCAAGGCAGTGCTAGGCAAAGCAATGCAAGCCACCATTGGCACAATATTTTATCAGAGACTAGGATTGCATCTCCTGCATTTTTTTCTTTTTGTCCTCTCCATTTGCTTAGTAAATCCTCCTCTGCTCCTTTATTGTGAGCCTATTTGTATCCTTGCATGTGAGATGAGTTTCCTGGATACGGCACATCCATGGGTTTTGGCTTTTTATACAATTTGCCAGTCTATGTCTTTTGATTGGGGCATATAGCCCATTTACATTTGGGGTTAATATTGTTATGTGTGAATTTGATTCTGCCATTTTGATGCTAGCTGGTTGTTTTGCCCATTAACTGATGCAGTTTCTTCATTGCGTCAATGCTCTTTCCCATTTGGTACATTTTTGGAGTGGTTGGTACTTGTTGCCCCTTTCTATGTTTAATGCTTCTTTCGGAATCTCTTGTAAAGCAGGCCTGGTGGTGATGAAATCTCTGAGTAATTGCTTGTTCTTAAAGGATCTTATTTCTCCTTCAATTATGAAACTTAGTTTGGTTGGATATGAAATCCTAGGTTGAAAGTTCTTTTCTTTAAAGATGTTGAAGTTTGACCCCCACTCTCCTCTGGCTTGTAGGGTTTCTGCTGAGAGATCCGCAGTGAGTCTGATGGGCTTCCCTTTGTGGGTGACTCGACCTTTCTCTCTGGCTGTCCTTAGCATTTTCTCCTTCATTTCAACCCTGGTCGAATCTGATGATTGTGTGCCTTGGGGTTGCTCTTTTTGAGAATATCTTTGTCATGTCCTCTGTATTTCCTGGACTTGAATATTGGCCTGCCTTGCTAGGTTGGGGAAGTTTTCCTGGATAATATCCTGAAGAGTGTTTTTCAGCTTGGATGCATTCTCTCCATCACATTCAGGTACACATATCAAACATAGATTAGGTCTTTTCACATAATTCCATCTTTCTTGGAGGCTTTGTTCATTTATTTTTACTCTTTTTTCTCTAATATTGCCTTCTCATTTTATTTCATTGAGTTGATCTTCGACCTCTGATATTCTTTCTTTTGCTTGGTCAGTTTGGCTATTGAAACTTGTGTATGCTTCACAAAGTTCTCATGTTGTGTTTTTTCAGCTCCATCAATTCATGTATGTTTCTCTCTAAGCTGTTTATTCTCGTTAGCAATTCATCAAACCTTTTTTAAAGGTTCTTAGTTTCTTTGCATTGGGTTAGAACATGTTCTTTTAGCTCAGAAAAGTTTCTTATTACCCACCTTCTGAAGCCTGTTTCTGTCAATTCATCAGACTCACTCTCCATCCATCCTTGTTCCCTTGTTGTTGAGGAGTTGTAATCCCTTGGAGGAGGAGAGGAGTTCTGGTTTTGGGTGTTTTCATCATTTTTGCACTGGTTTCTTCCCATATTTGTGGATTTATTTACCTGTGGTCTTTGTAGTTGATGACTTTCAATTGGGATCTCTGAGTGGATGTCCTGTTTGTTGATGATGAAGTTATTTCTTTCTGTTTCTTAGTTTTCCTTCTAACAGTCAGGTCCCCCTGCTGTAGGACTGCTGGAGGTCCAATTCAGACCCTGCTTGCCTCAGGCTCATCTGCAGTGGCTGAAGAACAGTGAGGTTGGCTGCCAGTTTTTTCTTCTGCTATCTTTGTCCCAGAAGGATACCTGCCAGATGTCAGTCTGAGCTCTCTTTTATGAGGTGACTCTTTGGATATGTGGGGGTCAAGGAGCTGCTTGAGGAGACAGTCTGTCCTTTATAGGAGTTCAGGTGCTGAGCTGTGAGTTCCGTTGTTCCATTCAGAGCTGCTGGGCAGGTACATTTAAATCTGCTGCAGCAGAATTCATAACAGCCTTTTTTTCCCAGGTGCTCTGTCCTATGAAGATAGGGCTTTATTTATAAGTTTCTGTTGTGCTGCTGACTTTTTTCAGGGATGTCCTGCCCAGCAAGGAGACAGCCTAGTCACAGTCTTCCAGCAGAGGAATTGCTGATCTGCTGTGGGCTTTGCCCAGCTGCCATATGAACTTCCCTGCAGTCCTGTTTGTAGGGGTATAGTTAGAACTGCCTTGGCAATGGTGACCAGCCTCTGTAATGGCGGACTCTCTCTGTAGTGACGGACTGCCTTGGTAATGGTGGGGAGCCTCAGGAATGGCGGATTGCCTCAGCTATAGCAGACCACCTCAGCAATGGTGGACTACCTAGGTAGTGGAGGACTGCCTCAGTAATGGTGGACACCCCTCCCCTACAGAGCTGGATTGTCCTGGATTCAGCTATGCTTACTGTGAAACTCTCAATACAGATTGCTGCAGATTGCTGGTGTTTGTGGGTGTGGGACCAGCCATGCCTGATCACCTGGCTCCCTGCCTTTTTTTCCATTGAGAAGGCAACTCTCCTGGGCGTTCCAGTCACCAGTTGAAATGGCGCCCGGATTTGTGTGAGTTCTTGTGTGGATACCCACTGGTACAAGTGAAACAGCCCGCTGGGGGCTCGTGGTGATTTTTCACCTGGAATCTCCTGGCCTGGCTTCCTGTTTCAGTCCCCTTTTTTTCAGTTGAACAGGCGACTCTGTCTCCCAGACATTCCAGTCACAAGTTGAAAAGGTGCCCAGATTTGTGTGAGATTTTGTGTGGAGATCCACTGTGCCAGCTGAAACAGCTGAGCTGGAGATTCCTGGTGCTTTTTCATCCTGAAATCTCCTGGCCTGGCTCCCTATTTCAGACCCCTTTTTACCAGTTAAACAAGTGGCTCTGTCTCCTAGGTGCTCCAGTTACCAGATGAAACAGTGCCCAGACCTGCGTGCGTGTGTGTGTGTGTGTGTGTGTGTGTGTGTGTGTGTGTGTGAGACCCGACACACAGGCCAAAATAGCTGTGCTGGAGACCCATGGCACTCCTCTGTCCCGGAATTTCCTGGTCTGTGGGCAATAAAAATCCATCTGGAAATGCAGTGACCACTTACTCTCCATGCTGTCACTGGGAGCTGCAATTCAGAGCTGCTCCTATTCTTCCATCTTGGATCCCCTCCCTGCTTTCTATCATTTTAAATCTTGCTTGTTCATGCAAAAATTTCAAGGTTGTTTCATTGTGGTAGTAAATATAAGCATTCTTTATTATTTAGACTGCTGCATACCTTTTTTGGAAAAATCACTTTATCTATTCATAGATAGTTAACTTATTTTCAATCATTTATTTAAAATATTTCTGCAAGAAATATGGTCTTTTATTTTTTGAAGAGTATCATGGTTAGATAAAATAATAGAAGTAAAATTGTTGGTTATTTGGCAGGTTGTTTGTTACTTTTTATTTTTATACAAGTTGTTAAATTGCTTCCAAAAGAATTTACCAATGTATTCCTTCATTCTCATGCTGCTATAAAGGACTGTTCAAGACTGGGTAATTTATAAAGGAAAGAAGTTTAAATGATTCACAGTTACACATGCCTGGGGAGGCCATTCTCTGGTATCTAGATAGAGGTTCCCAAACCTCAATTCTTGACATCTGCACACCCGCAGACTCAACACCAGATAGAAGCTGCCAACATATGAGGCTTGCACCCTCTGAAGCCACTACCTGAGCTGTACTTGAGCTTGTTTTGGCCATGGCTAGGGTGCCTCTGAGCCTGTGAGGGGAAGGGCTATCAGGAAGGTCTCTGGCATGCCCTGGAGACATTTCCACCAATGTCTTAGTGATTAAGATTCAAATCCTTGTTACTTATGAAAATTTCCATAGCAGGCTTAAATTTCTCCCCAGAAAATGGGATTTTCTTTTCTATCACATTGGCAGGCTGCAAACATTCCAAACTTTCATGCTCTGCTTCCCTTTTAACTGTAAGTTCCAATTCCAAATCATATTTTGTAAATACACAAAACTGAATCCTTTTAACAAAACCCAAGTCATCACTTGAATAGTTGGTGCTTAGAAATTTCTTCCTTCAGATACTCTAAGTCATCTCTCACAAGTTCAGAGTTCCACAGATCTCTAGGGCAGGGGCCTAGAGATCTTCCTTTCTACATATTCCAATATATATTCTTTCTATATATTACAAATGTCTATATATTACAAATGTCTCACAGGCTTTCTCCTCTTAAATGTAATCATAGCATTTTAAATAAATGGATGCCTTTGTGAAAATTGTAAGATGCCACACAATACAGTCTAAGATTATTTTTATTTACATTAACCAAACCTCTTTTAGGTCATGAGGCTAAAAAGACACATACTCAAAAGTGCCATATTTTAGGTTTGAAAGTGAAGATAGCGATGCAGCATTACTTTAGCCTAGTTTCTGGGTTATTTTTCTAATCTCCACATCTGTCATTTTATTTTAACCAAAGCTCAGAGTTTTGAGAGGCTGTCCATGATTTGGGAATGTCATTTTAAGCAATAAACAGCAAACAAGAGACCCAATCAAGTAAACTAGGCCTAAAATCCTGGTGAACAAGAATAGCATGGTGTATGTTATAGTTCTGAACAAACTGGAGAAGGCTGTCAACAGAATCACATGAACTCTTTAAAAATATACACAAATTATACAAATACACGTGACCAAATTTGAAATAATTTTAAAAAGGAGCAAGTAAGCAATGAGAATTTAAATCAATAAATCAGACCAGAGTCCAGAAAATCAATGTATAAATGGTAGTACCAAGCAGATTTCATAAACTCACTGTAAGGCAAGTCCTACCTGTTTGTTGACCTGGTTTTATGTGCCCTGATGAGAGTAAAGTACAAAGTATTTCCATAGGCTGATATTTGACGGGTTTGGCTGACCTCTAATCACAAAATGTCCCAAACTACCCGTTTTCTCTATTTTTCTCTATTTGCTTTTCCTTTTTTTTTTTTACCCTTCATTCAGAAAAATCTTTCTTTAAAGCAGGAAATAAAGGTTGCCCTTCCAAATGAGAATTTCTGGTCTTTTGAAAGGAAGCATGGCTGTTAGAAAAGGTTCTGAAGGGAAAACATATTCTCACAGCTCCCACAGCAGATGACAACACAACAATAATTTCCCCAGGAAATGTGTAATAAAGCATCATGGAGGTATGTTCACTCCCCTCATGCAATTTCAAACAGACATCCTATCAGAGACGACAAATGATTATAAATGAAATAGGACTGTGCATGTCACTGTAACCATGGCTCTGTTATCATCATTTCTGCTGTAAAAAAAATTTCTGCAGAATCTAAATCACATTAGCCATAAGCTGTGTTCCAGGCTGGAAGTTAGACTATAGAGCCATAGCTGAAAGCAACATTGTTAAGCTGAACGTTAAAAGAATTGAGGTTGGATCCAAAATGACGGATTAGACACAACTCCAGCACACAACACCCAGTGAAAGAGATGCAAAAACCCAGAGATCTAGCTCCAAAACAGGTATCAGGTTCATTTCAATGGGTCTGGTCTGAGGGTGAGCAAAGCCTACTCAAGGCAGACTGAGGTGGGGAGGGGTGCTGCTTCACTCAGAAAGTGCATCTGACTGGCGAGTTGGAAGCTCCACCTCTGGCACTCTGGTCCAGATACAGCGCTTCCCCCAAAGCCTCAGCAATACACAGAACAGGGGATTTTTGCCAGTCAAGGGCTGGAAATTACAAGTGCAGAGTTGAATAACAATCTGCAGACTGAGCTATCCCCCCTCCCCTTGCACAGAGAGAGAGGGAGCTGTAAGCAGGAGCAGCTGGGCAGCCCCTACCCCATGACTGGAGATAGAGAATGCTGAAAGGGGGAGATGGCAGGTGTGACTGGGCCTGCAAACCCCAGAGGGCTGAAGCTCTCACTCTAGTGGGTTGCATAGCCAGTGCCACAGTCTGAGAGGAGCCGTGAATGATCCAGCCCAATGGAGGAAGGGCACAATTCACCACTAGAGGGGTAGAACTGGGCTATATGTTTTAACAAATAATACAGGAAGCCTACGTAGCAACAGGACGGCGTTCTCCACAACCCAGCAGCACCTATAGGTCAGGGGAAGGGGTGGACCTAATCTCCCAGCATAAACAAAAAAGACACAGAAAACTTCCCTAGTAACTGAAGGAGTCCCTAGAAACCCACTAGGGCCCCCACAGGCAGACAAGCGACCTCATCAAGCAGCTCTCTGACACCACAGCCAGGTAAATCCACAAAGGTGGGAAAAAAATGGCGAAAAAAAAGATGAAACCATCAAAGACCAGAGCACCTTTTCTCCTTCAAGGGATCACAACTCCTTAACAACACAGGATCACAACTTGACCGAGAAGGAGTGCGAAGGCTTGATGGAAACAGCATTCAGAAGGTGGATAATAAGAAACTTCTCAGAGCTAAAGGAACACGTTCTAACTCAATGCAAAGAAACCAAAAACCTTGAAAAAACGTTAGATGAAATGCTAACTAGAATAACCAGCTTAGAGAAGAACATAAACGACTTGATGGAGGTGAAGAACACAGCACGAGAACTACATGAAGCAAACACAAGTTTTAATAGCCGAATCAATCAAGCAGAAGGAAGGATATCAGAGATTGAAGATCAACTCAATGAAGTAAAAGGAGAAGGCAATACAAGAGAAAAAAGAGTGAAAAGAAACGAACAAAACCTCCAAGAAATATGGGATTAGGTGAGAAAACCTAATCTATGCTTGATCGGTGTACCTGAATATGACAGGGAGAATGAATCCAAGTTGGAAAACACACTCCAGGATATTACCCAGGAGAACTTCCCCAACCTAGCAAGGCAGGCCAAATTTCAAATTCAAGAAATACAGAGAACTCCACATAGATATTCTGCAAGAAGAGCAACCCCAAGGCATATAATCACCAGATTCACCATGGTCGAAATGAAGGAAAAAACTTTAAGGGAAGCCAGAAAGAAAGGTCAGGTTACCCACAGAGGGAAGCCAATCGGACTCACAGCACATCTTTTGGCAGAAACTCTACAAGCCAGAAGAGAGTGGGAGCCAATATTCAACATCCTTAAAGAAAAGAACTTTCAACCCAGAATCTCATATCCAGCCAAACTAAGCTTCATAAGTGAAGGAGAAATAAAATCCTTTACGGACAAGCA
>CAUYUD010114080.1:0-66554 GCA_963575295.1 Alouatta caraya
GCCCAGCTAATTTTTGTATTTTTAGTAGAGACGGGGTTTCACCATGTTGATCAGGATGGTCTCGATCTCTTGACCTCGTGATCCACCCGCCTCGGCCTCCCAAAGTGCTGGGATTACAGGTGTGAGCCACCGCGCCCGGCCAGCCTCATTCTTTACTGAGTTCAGAGGAGGGGAGTTGGGATTAAAGTTAATAAACCTTCCAGAGTTGTGCTGTCCAATACGGTAAACACTAGCCGCATGTGGCTCTTTAATTTAAATTTTAGTTAATTAAGATAAAATAAAATTTAAAAACCCAGTCTGTCAGTTGCACTAGGCACATTTCAAACGCTCGACAGTCACACGCAGCTGGATGGTAATCATATTGGACAGTCCCCGCGTAGACTGTTTCCATCACTGCAGGAAGTGCTACAGTGCTGTTCCAGAACCACTTCCTACCTGCGTGGAGGTGGCGGCAAAACAGACGTCACTGCATGTCAGGCAGTTCTTGCATCCCCAAAGAGATGAAAAGAGGAGGGCTTTGCTACTGGGGCTCTCAGCAGTGCCTCTCCTCAGGCCTATCTTTTTTGTTACCTGCACATTTTGCACTCAAAGCCTCTCACACAGCTACAGAGAGCTATCACCAAGAGCAGCCACCAGCCCTTGGAGCACTTGGCAACCATCAATGTGCTTGTGCATTTAGGGGAGTGATTTAGTCACATTTGGAAAGGTGGGAGCACTCTTAAATACCTTATGGAGAGCCGGGCATGGTGGCTCACTTTGGAAGGCTGAGGCAGGCGGATCACGAGGTCAGGAGTTCGAGACCAGCCTGGCTAACATGGCGAAACTCCATCTCTACTAAAAATACAAAAATTAGCTGGGTGTTGTGGGACACGCCTGTAATCCCAGCTACTCAGGAGGCTGAGGCAGGAGAATTGCTTGAACCCAGGAGGCAGAGGTTGCAGTGAGCTGAGATCACGCCATTGCACTCCAGCCTGGGCGACAGAGTGAGACTTTGTCTCAGGAAAAAAAAAAAAATACCTTAGGGAAATATTGCAGTTAAAGCATCTACTTTCTCAAACAGAGGCCCCCACCTTGCATGGCCATGGCAAGAGGTTCAGTATCTACCCCTAAACAGGAAGGGCAAGGGATCATTAGGTTTCTGAAAGACCAAACCTGGTTTCCATTTGCCCCTTTGTATATTGATTTAGAGAAATTAAAGTGTCCCTGATATGGTATTTAGGTGCTTATGTGCTTTCTAGCTTCCATGTGGAAACCAGGGAAGTTTCTACATTATATATCTTGGTTCATAAAAATAAACAAACAAAATGCCCTCACCCTAGTGTCTCCTATGTCTCTGAATCCAGAGAGTCTCCTAGCTGACCTTGACTTTTCTTAATTCTCTGCTTCTCTGGAGGATTTGGCTCGGGGACAGATCCCTCGCTGTAGCACCCGCGTGGTGCCTTTGAAGCTCAGAACAATCTTTTTTTCTGGTCCCAAAATAGTGCCTCTGAGATTACGCCTGATACCCAGGCTGTCATTATCGTAGGTTTCTGGCTCTGCCTTCCCTTTATTCAGATAATGTCTGGCACACTGAATGTTGTGGCTTTCTTTTGCCCCTGACTTCCCACTTCTCCCCATGAACTTTGTTAATAATAATAAGCACCATCACCACCCACTGAGCACTTATTCTGTGCCAGAAACAGTAGTGAGTGCTTCACTAGGATTAATCTCTCCACCTCCACTGCCACCACCGTGCTGCAGGCTGCCTTCATCTTTCACCTGGACCATGGCAGAAGCTTCCTGACAGGCTTCCTTTCTTCTGTCCTTGTTGCCGTCAATCTTCTCTCAACAGAGCACTAGAAAGAAAGTGTTAAAATGTGAGCTAGAGCGTTTTCTCTCCCACCGCCCCAGCATTCTCTCTTTTGACTCAGAGTAAAATTCAAAGTCTTTGCATGACCTACAATACCCTAAGCTGCCTGCCTTTGCACCTGCAGATGTTGCCGTGACCCCACTTCCTACCATTTGCTCGCTTCTTGCTCTGATCCAACCACACTAGCCTCGGGGCCTTTGCACTTGTGTTCTCTCTGCCAGATACCCCCATGGCTTGCTCCTTAACCTCCTTCAAGCCTTTCTTTACTCTGAGATCTCTTTCTCAGTAAGAAACTCCCTAACACACACACCACAGACACACACGCACACAGTCACCCACTCACACTATTTATCTTCATAGCACTTTTCACCATTAACGTGTCATATACTTTACTTATTTGTCTATTGCCAGTCTCTTCCAACGCAGAATCCAAGCTCCATACATATAGAATTTTGGTCTGTTTTGTTTATTGATATATTCTCAGCATGTAGCATAGTGCCTGGCACGTAATGTGCTCAATATGGTTTTTTTTTTTTTAAATAAGTGAATGAATTCTCGTATACCCTTAGATTTCAGCTAATTCCTGTTGTATAGGTGGGGAAACTAAAGCTGAAGGTTAAGCAATTTGACTGAGATCACGTAGCTGGTTCTCTGGACCTCAGAGCTGCATGCTTCTCCCCAGCACATATTCCCCACCCGACACTGACCCGCTGTGTGCCCCTCCAGCCACCGCTCTGTGCATGCTCCACAGTCCACTCGTCCTTCCGGTGGAAGACCTCAGAGTGTGCCAGCCTCCACAAAAGCAAGTCCTGCAAATTCCTAAGATACTAGGCTACCATCAGGCAGAACTTCTGAAAATGGCAGCATCTCCTTCCCATCTGGGCCAGAAAAGCTCAAAAAGTACAGACTTTCCAAAGACCCTGGTGCAAGCCCATTATTGTCACAGGTAGGTTGATAGGGTAAGATACTTTCCTACCGGACAGAGTTGGGCCAAAACAAGCTAAATATTCTATTTTGATCTAGAATGGGGAAATGATGACGACAGAAAATAAAGACTGGACCGTAAAAATGTTTCTCTATTATGATCAGAAGTTTAAACTCTAATTGTGATTAGAGATGTGGAAAGGAAGAAAAGTGTTGTAAATATTAGCTAATGAACAGACATAATCAAAAATAAACTTTTATTCAAGAGTGAGTTTGGAACTATTGGTATTCATTTTTAAGGTTATTTGAAAAAAAAATGTGGTAAAATATACATAGCATTACCTGGGTGCAGTGGCTCACACCTATAATCCCAGCATTTTGGGAGGCTGAGATGGGCGGATCACTTGAGGTCAGGAGTTCGAGAACAACCTGGCCACCATGGTGAAACCTCTTCTCTACTAAAAATACAAAAATCAGCTGAGTGCGGTGGCACACACTTTCAGTCCTAGCTACTCGGGAGGCTGAGGCAGGAGAATCACTTGAACTTGTTAGGCAGAGGTTGCAGTAAGCTGAGATCGTGCCATTGCACTCCAGCTGGGTAACAGAGGGAGACTCCATCTCAAAAAAAAAAGTTACATTATATATATATAATAAAATGTATGTGTATATATGTGTACGTGTATATATAATATACCATCTTAACCATGTTTAAGTGTATAGTTTGGTAGTATGAAGTATTTACATTGCTGTGCAATTGATTTTCAGAACTTTCTTCAACTTGCAAAACTAAACTCTATGCCCATTAAGTAACTCCCCATTTTTCCAGCCCTGGCAACATCCATTCTGGTTTCTGTTTCTCTGCGTTTGACCACTCTAGATCCGTTGCCTATGTAGACTCCCGTGACATTTGTGTTTTGTGACTGGCTCATCTCGCTCGGCATAATGGCCTTGAGCGTCATGCAAGCTGTGGCACGGTTACTCTTTGAAACCAGCTTTTGTGTATGCTTCATTTTATTGGGCAGGGTGTAAAGTTCAGAGGCTATTTTTAGAGATGTTTATTTTCTCATAAGTATTTTGTCTGCATTTTTGATATGTAAAAACTAAGGCTTTGTTTATAACCATCCTTTTCAAACAGAGAGGCTTGCCACGGAACAATGCTATTCTATTTAATTACACCTTTTCCTTTAGAATAAAATCATTTATTAAAACAATTAATCATCAATGCATAGAGAATAGCACTTATATAAAACACACAGTGCAATGCATGTTTTAGAGCAGTGGTCGTCAAACTGCCTCCAGGAATCCTGAGTCCTCAGAGATGTGTCAGGGGCTGCCTGAGGAGGGGTCTCATGGTCGGGGTTGGACTCTAACCTCGCCCTCTCCTCTCAGCTAGAATCAGAGCAACTCCAATTAACAGATCTTATATTGTGGGTCTTGCATGATATTTTATTTGAGTAAAGAAGTACCATGGTGCCACAGTTTCCATTTCTATTCATTTGACCACTCTAGATAGCTTGCATATGCAGGTATTTAGTCATTAGTCAGGAGTTGGAGAACAAATAACCTGGACTACACGGTGAAACCTCTTCTCTACTAAAAACACAAAAATCACCCGGGTGTGGTGGCGCACACTTGTAATCCTAGCTACTCGGAGGCTGAGGCAGGAGAATCACTTGATTGTCCACCAGCAATTCTGGTTCTTCCCCTTCCAGGCACATGGTGGTGATATCCTTGCCGGCCTCTAGAGGTTGGGCAGAGCCATGTGCCAGTGAGCACATCTCTCTGGTTTGGAACATTTCATTGCCAGTGCAGGACCCTCCAGATCACCCCATCCCTCTCTTTTTTGTTTTGCCGTGTTTACTGGCCTGGCTTCAGGTAGTGGCCGTTCTGTCAGCCTGGGTCCCAGGAGGAGGATGGCACACAAGGATGGCACAGCACAGAGTGTTCAGACACCCTTAGATATTCAGCATGAGTTAGAATAATCCCTTTTGGTTTTAACCTACTGAGATTAGGGGTCGATACATCACTGCCGTATAATCCAGCCTATTGTGACTAACACACACGGCTTCTAAAACGTGCGGGAAACCATGTCAGAGATGTATGAATGTGTCTGTAGTTTTGGGTGCCTCTTCCCTAATCTTCGACTCTTCTTAAACCTTGCCTAATTCAGTCTTGATTTCCGTGGTTTCAGGTTGGACTCAGATTTATTTCTCTATTCCTCCTCTTACGTGCCTACCTCCCATGTTTGACTGGGACTCTTACAAATTTCGGGAGTTTCAACGGATAGTTAATATGCATAGCTTTTCCGCAGCTGTACATTTAAACTTTTCCCAGGAAAGGAATCTCTTGATTGCCACAGGTTTTCGCATTCAGCAAATGCTCTGAGTAATCCTTCTTCCCAACCCTGTACTCCCACCTTGACTGTATACGTGAGGAAACCGATTACATTTCCATTCTCCCCCAGGCCTCATGGTTGAGCCAGGGCTGGGAGAGACAGAGAGGCAGAGACAGAGACAGAAAGGGGAGAAAGAACCAGGGAGAGGAGTGAGAAGGAAAGGAGAGACTTTGTTTGGATGCTGGGTTATGTTGCTGGTCTTTTTTTGTAATGATGGGCTTCTTTCTAAGTCAGTGTTTACCCAAGTCCTGCTACATAAAAACAAACAAACAAACATGGTGAGCTTGTTAAAATGCAGGTTACTCTTCAGCACCCACTGTGAATATCCAGTGACTATTCAGGTGATTTCCGTGTATGTTAGAGTTTGACAAACTGCTATCGTCACTCTGGGTTCCCTCTTTGATCACGGAGCATCAAAAACATTCTTTCCCTTTGTAATATTGAGGGAGACCTTGTTTTTTCCAGCTTAGCCTCAGTATCCAAATTACTTTCCACTAAAAAACAATTTACAGTTACTTAATTCTCAGCCTGCTTCAGAATTTACCTTTCCTTATATGTAGGCAGAGTATATAAGTATTTAGAAATATAAAGTGAAATGTTTGCATTTTGTGCGTTTATCCTTTATATCCAACAAACGGTTACATTCTTACTTTGAAGACAAAAAACCCACAAACACCTCAATAACTGATCGTGATAAAGTCAAGTGAGGGTAGGGAACTTGGTCCTGGGCCCCAGGATTGCCAGTGAAGCAAGTCAGTGACAACTGACATGGGTCATCAATCACGTGTCCAAAACTTGACATGCATTATCTCATGTAAGCTTTGGAACTGACTGCCCTTTGTGGGAGGAATTACTGTCCTTATTTTACACAGAAAACATCTATGCTCAGAGAAGTAAAGTAACTTCTCCAAAGCCACACAGCCGGTAAGTATCAGTGCCTGACTTATACCCCAAGGTGACTGGCCTTCAAAATCCATGTTCTCTGCACCAAGCTGTACTGCCTCTGTGAGGGACTTCTGAGACAGACGAGGAGAACTAGAATGGTGGAGGGAAAATTCGGGCAGAATGGGACAATGTCCTGAAGAGCAACTCCACCAAACCAAATGATATTTAATTTGCAAGACTGACCTCAGGTTATAGCATGAAAAACTTGGAAAGACTACACTGCAAGCCAGCATCTCCTCTGAAGATTTGCCTGGTCAGGGAAAAAAAAAAATCCATGTTCAATATAGACGTTATTTCATTTGGTCAAAGTAGGTCAGAGGAATTGGGCAGTGATAGGTGGTTCTTTCTCAGGAGTCGTGTTTGACTGAGGAAATTAAACTCTAATGGAAAGAACACAATGAAGCCACACCGTTGGTGTCACCCGGGTGATATCAGGGCTCTCTATTGAAGCAAGGGTATTTACAGTTTCTTTACGAAATGTCATCAGGACACGTTGGCCAACAGAGACTATCTTAGAAATAACTGCCTACATGCAAAAAATTCTATATGCAGCTGCATTTCTAATTCTATTCCTGCAGGAGTGGGATGGGAAGAAAATAAGCCAGGACGGTACATTCTCTTGTTCACCATCATCATAGGCAGAAGGTGCACATTCAGGTTTATTCTCCTGTTACCCACTGGAAAGCTCCCTGGACTTTTCATAGCAAGTGCTGGCACTGTGTGCCCCCACGACCAGCCTCACACATAATTTTTGTTAATGCGATTGGCCTTGAACGACACAGGTTCGAACTCCAGGAGCCCACTGAAATGCTAATTGTTTTCAATAAAAGTTACACTAATGTGCCTGCCCGTCCTCCCTCCCCTCCCACCTCCTCCACCTCTTCTGCCTCTGCCACCCCTGAGACAGCAGGAACAACCCCTCCTCTTCCCCTCCTCAGTCTACTCAACAAGGATGAAGACCTCTATGATGACCCACTTCCATATTGTGAATAGTAAATAGATTCTCTCTTTCTTATGATTATAATAGTTTCCTTTCTCTAGCTTACTTTAAGGAAAGAATACAATATATGATAGATATAATACCTAAAAATATGTATTAATTGACTGTTTATGTTATGGGTAAGTCTTCTAGCTATTAGTAGTTAAGTTTGGGGGGAGTCAAAAGTTATACCTGGATTTTTTCTTTTCTTTTTTTCTTTGAGACAGAGTCTGGCTCTATCACCCAGGCTGGAGTGCAGTGGTGCCATCTTAGCTCACTGCAACCTCTGCCTCCTGGGTCCAAATGATTCTCCTGCCTCAGCCTCCCGAGTAGCTGGGATTATAGGTGTGCACCACTACACCCAGGTAATTTTTGTGTTTTTAGTAGAGACAGGGTCTCACCATGTTGGTCAGGATGGTCTCGAACTCCTGACCTCATGATCCAAAGTGCTGGGATTACAAGTATGAGCCACCACGCTCAGCCTAAACCTGGATTTTCAACTGCATTGGGGGTCAGCTCCACAATCTCCATATTATTCAAGGGTCAACTCTTCCTTTCTTTGGATTTTAATTTAGTCGAGTATAAAGTTCCCTTCTATCTCTATATCCTTTTCAGCAATGGCATGCTGTGGGGACGTAATAAATGCTTATTAAACATGATGTTCCTCTGTTGTGAGTTTTCTGTACTTATGATGAATTGTCATTGGAGGAGAAATGCTCTGTAGTAATATATGTCAACTTTTTAATAAAAACTGTTATATTGAGTGTCTTGCAAAGAGCTATTCCAGAGTAAGTTATTAGGATACCACAGCATTAATCTTTAGGAATTGATGTGAACTTATGTCGAGTGGCTTAAGAGTACCTGAGCTCCTGGAGCAGGTTGAATTGTAACTTAGACGTTTTGCTACTTTGCATGCAGGGGTGCTTCTCCATTAGCTTCGAAAGCTTCTCGTGGTGTGGTTGCTTTGCTGATTGAGTCATGTAGATCACTCAAATTCCTTGTGATGGTTTACACTTTAATCGTTCTCTCACGGTAATATAATGGTAATTGGTGTCATTTAATCTACTGTGCTGTTTAATGCCCTGAGACTTTTGGGGATTTCACACAACCCATCAAACATTAACCTACACTATTTATTTACTCCATGACAGAAAAATCTCCCTTTTCCTCAGGCACCCCAGCTTTTCAAGAAGCTGGCCAAGGTGGAATTCATCCTATTGGGTATGTCTCAAACTGGAGAGAGGATTCATGTGTCCCAGTTCTTCTGAGCTTCGTGGCTTTTTCACTTTTCCCAAGGAACGCTTTAAGTCCCTGAGTTAATTTACTCATGGGTTTTCTTTTCTTCTTCTTCTTCTTCTTCTTTTTTTTTTTTTTGAGACAGAATCTCTCTCTGTTGCCCAGGCTGGAGTGCAATGGCACGATCTTGGCTCACTGCAAACTCCATCCCCCGGATTCAAGCAATTCTCGGGCCTCAGCCTCCCGAGTTTTTCTTTACTGCTGTGATTTCTCATTTTCCCTCACCTCAGACTCTAGTACTGTTTAAGGGCTGAGATGAGCCAAGCACAGAGATAAGATGGCATTCTTCCCTAAATTAGGGTACATTCTCTTGTTCGCCGTCATCCTAAACAGAAGGTGCACATTCAGGTTTATTCTCCCACTGGAAAGCTTCCTGGACTTTTCATAGCACATGCTGGCTCCATGTGCCCCCACGACCAGCCTCACATATAATTTTTGTTAGTGCGATTGGCCTTGAACAACACAGGTTTGAACTCCACAAGCCCACTGAAATGCTAATTGTTTTCATTAAAAGTTATACCCAATGTGCCTATCTCTCCTTCCTCACCTTCCACTGGGTCCCACCCCCAGGACCCCACTCTCGGTGCACAAATGATTTTTTTTTGAGTCAGAGTATCATTCTGTTGCCAGGTTGGAGTGTAGTGGCGTGATCTCGGCTCTCTGCAACCACTGCTTCCCAGGTTCAAGCAATTCTCCTGCCTCAGCCTTCTGAGTAGCTGGGATTACAGGCCCTCACCACCACGCCCAGTTAATGTATGTATTTTTAGTAGAGACAGGGGTTTCACCATGTTGGCCTGGATGGTCTCGAACTCTTAACCTCGTGATCTGCCTGCCTTGGCCTCCCAAAGTGCTGGGATTACAGGCATTAGCCACCACGTCCAGATGCACAAATGATTTTTTAACCCAATGCTTAGAATTTGCCCACAAAACTAACTTAAGGAGCACCTATGGATAAAGGACTGAAAGGCTCCTCAGCTCTGATCTGTTCCTAAGCTGGTTACCCTTGAACCCGCCTACCTCCCTAAGCCCCCACTGCTCCTGCAATACAAAAATGTCAGTGCAGCACCTCATGGAAACCAATATTGTACAGTATCACCCTCCCATGGAAATAAATGACCCTAGCAGAATGGGAGAATAAACTCAGCAAGAACATAAATAACCATTATGGGCATCTCTGCATGACTGCAAGGTATTGGATCCAGAATCTGACAAAACATTAGAAAGATTTGTAAGTGGTTGTGGCTGTAGATGTGGGAATCAGCAAACCACATATCCCCAGCATTTTCAAATTTATTTTATTTTTGTCAAAATGGCACACTTAACCTTGATCTTTGCTTTCTTGAATGACAAAGAAACAAGATCCCAGTGGGTATCTATACTATCCGGGTGCAGATAGGACGCTAGAGGGGCTGCAGTGGGTCCAGGTCCTGTAGGATCATTGCCTTCAAAGGTACTCCCTCTGGATGGGAATATGGGAGAAAAGGGGAAGGAAGGGAAAATACTTTGGCAGGCCTGGCCCTCGGGGACAGTGCGGAACTTCAAGGGGCAGGAAAAGCAAATTGGAAACCCAGTAGCCTTAGAGGTGGGAGTGGGGGCATTGCAAAGGCCAGCTGTATTAGTCGGTTTTCACACTGCTAATAAAGGCATATCTGAGACTGGTAATTTATAAAGGAAAGAGGCTTAATGGACTCACAGTTCCATGGGAAGGCCTCACAATCATGGTGGGAGGTGAAAGGCATGCCTCATATGGTGGCAGACAAGAGAAGAGAAAAAGTAAAGGGAAAGGAGTTTCCCCTTTTAAAACCATCAGATCTCATGAGACCTACTCACTACCACAAGAGCAGTATGGGGGAGACCATCCCCATGATTCAGTTATCTCCCACTGGGTCCTTCCCACAACACTTGGGAATTATGAGAACCACAATTCAAGATGAGATTTGAGTGGGCACACAGCCAGACCATATCACTAGCTTTCTCTTAGTCAAAGAGCGAGTATTTCTGACATAGGTTAATCACATTCTTTCCTCTTACTTTGTTCCATTCCAGTGTTCCTTTTTTTTTCCTGATCATAAACATCAACCAAGTTTGGCCAGTCTTCCATGCACCTGCCCCATTTCTTCTTCCCCTAGCTACGGTAGAGCCTCCTAGTTGACCACGGCTCTCTTTCCCCCTGAGCCCACACACGGTCTCAGCACATTTTTTTCACATGCCCTCCAGTGACTTTGATCCTCAGCAGAAACTAGATTTCAGGATGGAACTCTGAGTAGGCCCAAGAGAGATAATGTCTCATGACCACAGTTTCTCTCTAGCTCACCGCACATAGCAGATGCTCAAAAACTATTTGGTGAGTGAATGAAGAGACATGACTAGTAATAGAAGCATAGTAAGTTCATCTGAAAACTCACAAATAATCTTGGAGGAGAAAAGACAAGATTCTAAGATAGTCTGAATTATTTATGTGCCCTATCTGTTCCATTCTTTGTTGTGTTCATTAACAAAAGCAATAGATAACTAGTTATAGTTGGAAAATATGGCTATAGTTGGGAAACCCATGTATATGTTAATATGGTAAGAAACAACAACATAAGGTTTTCAGAAATGGTATACAAGATTAATGTCAGCTAAGATAACACTTTTAATAACGTTATACTGTTCATTATAGAACATCTGGAAAATAGACAAAAGGAAGTAAAATAAATCAGAAATCACAAATAATCCCACCCAAATAAATACCGTAACAATTGCTAATATTTAACATTTACAGTGTGTTTTGGATATACAGAACTATATCTTTTAAATGATTTTTCTTCCTTTCTTCTTTTCTTCTTTCATTTTTTTCCCTTTATTTAGACAAAATTAAGATCGTGCTATGCATAGTTTTGCAACCCACCTTTTTCACTTAAAAATACACGCTGAGCATCTTTCCAGATAAATGTCTACAATTTGGTGCTCAGAAATGAATTTCTAGTTTTCCATCAGAATGCAATTTTCTCTTTGGGGTCAAATGCTGGATAGTAACAAACCAACATCTCCCAGAAAATGCCTTCGTATAAGGCATTTAAAAAGACTATCAAATTTTCTGCTTCTCCACCTTTTCCCAGCCCCAAAATCACTAAGAAGTGAAACATTTCTGCTACTATTGAGATGACATTTAAATATCCATAATTCTATTGGAAGGAAGTTCATAGTTGTATGGAAAAGGGAGGCTCTCAGCTGTTCTGTGAAGGAAATGAACGTTTGTTTTCCTGTAGGCCTTTTCTAAACTGGAACAATCCTGCAAGCAGAAAAGCAGAGAACAGTGCTCTCTCCTCGTGGGAAGCAGCAGCAACTTGGGACCTACCACCTGCTTGCTGTGGATGGCGGTTGGCTCTGGATTTTTAAAGGCTACCCCTAAGCACCCCAGGAGGGCTAAAACAGTGCTACCCAGAAAACACATCAAAACAGACCCAAGACCTGCAGCAGCACAGTCAGCGTGGCCCTACCCAGCATTCACCTCCCCTGCAGGTGGCAAGAGCAGTCAGATCCAAAAATCATATCTACTGCTTCAGTAAGTCAGGAAAGAAGAAATCTGCAACTGGAGGATTGCTATGGAGAAGATGCTTCAAAGAAACCAGAGCTAATGAATAGGATGATTCCATTCTACGCCATTAAGTACAGCACTGAAGCCTGTGGACAGAGAATACCAGTAGAAGAGAACACGCCCATACTCCCTTTAGCTTGGCGATTTCTTCTTTGAAGCCTCACCAGAGTATAGACAGAGGGCCAGGAATGCTTTTAGCTCTTTGCTTGAGCTGCGTGTTTGACTGTGCAAAGAAACTGCATCTCTCATCTAAGATTACCTCTCTGATGCCCTTGCCTACAAGGAGGGCCATATCTAACTAACCCAGCCCCCAAAAGCAGCTTCCTACCCAATTCAGATTATTTCCAAGGAAGGAGGTTGATCAAAGACCCCTGGAAATCTTTCCAGTGGCTCATAACCTGAGTAGGTCATAGCCCTAACCTCTTTGGCTGCTGAGAAATAGTCTCTGGCCTTGTCTTCAGTAAAAGAGAGCATTACCCTTGCAAAACTCTCCCTTCGTACCCTCAACTCAGGCTTCCTTGTCTTGGTGAGGGATTGCTTGATTACTAGTAACAGAAACCTACTCAAGCTAGCTGAAGAAAAAAATAGAAAGTATTAAGATACAGGGTTATCACACAGAATCCAAGGGCTGAAGTGCAGCTGAGTCTTGAATCACAAATTCCAGTGGGCCCTGGGATTTGCAATATGTAAGTTGGAAATATGCTTGATGTGAGCAACCAAAACAAATAAACACCACAACAACGAAGCAACACAACAATGACTAAACACAACAGCTAGCCATACTGGCTTCAACAATCGGAAATCCGATTTTTCTCGTGAAATAATTTCAAAAGTTGCAGTCATCCATGACATTAAGAATTCAAGGGTGGAACTTTTGTCCACTCTTGAACGGTTGCAAAGTGGCTGCTGCTCATCGAAGGATGATGTCTGCATGCGAGTCTGGAAAAAGACAGAGGGACATAAAAAGCAAAGGAAGGTTAGACACAGCTAGCCTTTTGGAAAGCACTCTGAGAGTTTCCACCCAATGACATCTCATTGGCCAGAATTTAGCCACTTGGTGATCCATGACTGAAAGATAGATGAGAAAGCATTTTTTTTTTAAGTGGGCAAATTGCGAGTTGGAGTACAATCTGTTTCTGCTGATAAAGAAGAAAGAGGAAGGGATATTGGGTAGCAGTTATCTCCTGCAGTGTAACAAATGAGATAAAACCTAGTGGTTTATGGGTCAGAAACTAGGGCAGGGCTTAGGATGGATGGTTCATCTCTGCTCTACGCATCTGGGACTTCACATGCAGTGGCTCAAACACCTTAGACAGGCTGGTGTGTCTGGGTCTCTCCCTTCTCACGGTGTCAGCTAAGGTAGCTAGACTGGGCTGAGGCGTCCAAAACAGACTCACTTGCGTGTCTGAGTCTTGGTCTTTGTTGTGGGCTGGGACTTTTCAGTTCTCCTTCACATAAATTCTCTCTCGGTTCGTGGTCTTTATCATTCGGTAGACAAGGCCATACATCTTTACATGTGATTGGCTTCCAAGAGGGTGAAAATAAAAACTGCAAGGTCTCTTAAGGCCTGTCCTGGAAATCACACAGCATTACTCTCAACACATTCTCTTGGTCAAAGTAAATCATAAGACCAGCTGAATTCAAGGGCAGGTGAACAGATACCACCTCCTGATGGGGAGAGCAGCGTGCACACATTGGATTGGAAGGACTGTTGGCAGGCATCCTTGCACAGAATCTCCTCAGCCAACCACAGACACCAAGGCTGCTTGCCCTTTCTTCCCGTCCACGTGGCACTTTGCCTCTACTTTTCTCTACAGGTTTATTCAATCTTTCCCTGCATCCTCTTTTTCTCTGAGCACACAGCTTAAACATAGCTGCTCTAGAAAGGGCAAACAAACAAAATAGATTAGTTACCTTATAAACACATATATGTATATGTGTATATACATACATATATATATACACACACACACACATATATATATATATATATATATATTTTTTTTTTTTTTAAGGCTAGTCAAGTGAAGCAGTACGAGTGGAGAAGGAACAAAGAAATCTGTAACTGGTTGTGATCAATCAATTGTAAACACCACTGCACTCAGACCAGCCTATATATATATATTTTTTTTTTTTTTGAGACTGAGTCTTGCGGTGTCACCCAGGCTGGAGTGCAGTGGCACAATCTCAGCTCACTGCAACCTCTGCCTCCCGGGTTCAAGCAATTCTCCTGCCTCAGCCTCCCAAGTAGCTGGGATTACAGGAGTATGCCAGCAGGCTCAGGTAATTTTTTTACATTTTTAGTAGATACAGGGTTTCACCATATTGGCCAGGCTGGTCTTGATCTCCTGACCTTGTGATATGCCCACCTCAGCCTTCCAAAGTGCTGGGATTACAGGCATGAGCCACCATACCCAGCCTAACACAAGTTTATTACTCACAGTTCTGGAGTCTGGGATGTCTGAGATCAAGGCACTGGCACTCCAGTGTCTGGTGAGGACCTGTTTCCTGGTCCAGAGATGACCATTTTCTCACAGAGTCCTCACATGGCAGAAGGAATCAAGGATCTCTCTGGGGCCTCTTTTAAAAGGGCATTAATCTCACTTATGAGGACTCCACCCTCATGATCTAATCATCTCCCAAATGCAATATCTCCTAATACCATCACCTTGGGAATTAGGATTTCAATACGTGAATTTGGAAGGGTGATCACAAGTGAGTTGCTGAATCCCTATTCCTCTAAGAAGCGGTGTCGGGGCAGTTAAAAAACCATGAAGTGATCCTCTCCTCTAGACCAGAATTCTCAATGCCCTTAGGTATTTCATGAACATTTTTCTACAGCTCACTTGAGAACTAACCTGCAGGAAAAAGGCAGCATGCTATCATAGGTATTCGACAGTGCGTGTGGATGTGGATGATGCTGAACAGTAGCATAAAACTGTTTGGAGAGCTTTTAAGAACTAGTCCATGAAAATGTAGTTTATATTTTGATTTTTAAAGCTCTAAATCAAAAGAAAAACCAATTTCTATCAGAGTCCATTGTTATCTGATGGATGAGGGGGTGATTTTTTATCTTGATGCCTTTCCCGGCACACACACACACACACACACACACACACACACGCAGCCCATGCTCCGTTACCAGGTAAAAGCACTGTTTCTATAAACAGCAAAGAGACAGGCATCAAAGAGGTCATTCACCTTGCCCAAGCAAAGAGGGCTGCGTGTGGAGAATCAGCGCCTTTCTAATTCTACACAAATGTCCTCCTGGTCCAAGGATGAGTGACAGAGATCTAGGTACCTCTCTACTTTTGGAGACAACTGGAGTAGGGGTTCTTAATCTGAGGTTCAAGAAAAGTATGAACTTCCTGAAATTATACACAACTTTTAGCATGTATGCTCATTTTTCTTCCCTGGTATCCGTAGCTTTTATCAGACTTCCAAAGGGGTCTATGAAACCCCTTTTCCCTCTCTCTCCAATCACCTAAAGCCAAGAACTGTTGAGAATGAACAAATATCCCTCGGGTTTGTGACGACTGAATGATATATGAAATTTACTGGGGTCACTTTTAAAAAATACGGGCCTGCTTCCACTGGGGTGCTTTTCTTTCTGGTATGTGAGGGACAGATATAAAAACAGTCATCATCAAACGAGGGCAGTGCAAAGGGACCCAGAGCCCGGTGGAAGCATGAGGCCAGGGCTGATGGCTGAAGATTCTTTTGCTGTTGAAACACATAGAGGTGGGAGAGGTACAGCCTTTTAAGTTGGTAATCACAGCAAAGCTTGTCTGCTTCCCTGAGCAGGGACTGATGGGTCCCTTATCTGAGACGTTTTACCCGAGATGCACATGGCGTCAGCCAGCCAGTCTCCAGGCAGAACCTGGCATCTCACTGGGTCATTGTGCCCTCTTTGTGTCCCAGAACAGGTCTGTTAAAAGCGGGAAATTGCTGGACTGTTCCAAAGGCCTTTCTCTACTCTGTGATTACGCTTCCTTCTCTTCCAAGTATGACGTGAACGGATACACTGAAACAAGCAAAGGGTGTCTCCTCCGCCGACGTCACAGGCTTCCTCGCCTCGAAAAATCCTCTGCTCAAGGTACAGCCCCTGCTGTTCTCAAATCTCCGTTTCTCAGTGACAGACTCGTGTCTCTCTAGCGTATCCCTTGCCCTCTTTTGCTAATGCTTCTGCTCCTTCACGCTCTGAAGTGGAGGCTGGATGGGATTTACTAAGCCACAGCCCACAAAGACCCATGAAGCGAACTACCAGCAAAGATGCACCGGGAGAGTGAAAGTAACAAAGGGGAAAACTCTTCTCAACAGGATTTGCTTTCTTCCCGTGTCCACCTGCTCCTCTGTTCCTCGTGCTGAGGCTGATTTTCCAGAACTCATTTCTGCTAGGTAAATAGCAATCAGAACATCAATTTCCGTTCAATGGCGGCAGCCTCAACAGTTGCTGTCCTTCATTCAAACATGTGAATGCTTTGCCTAAAAGGCTGAACTGTCCGTTGCTCATAACCTCAGAGCAGAGTGTTTGCCCGAACCGTGGATGGCACCAGGCAGCTCCGTGGGGATGTCAGAGCAGCAAAAGGGGACACTGGAGCAAGCAGATCAGCTTACTTCAGGGAGAGACATCGGCTTCAGAAATTAGGCTTCTAAAAACCCGATGATGAGGAACACATATAGACACTGACCACCACTGAAGAGAGGTGTGTGTGTGTGTGTTTGTGTGTGTGTGTTGTCAGATGCAGAAAAAGAGTTTCCGTTGTTTCCTGCAGAAGAGGACTGACAAATAATGGTATATCTGTCACATACTATCTGTAGGGTGACCTTTACTTCTGGATGACTCTAGAGTTTTCAGTGATTGCCTGTTGCTGTTTCCTAGCTGTTAGGAAGGCTGAAGAAGTCTTAGTAAGTTACCTGCCCCTCTGGGGTCTCATTCGACTCCACGGTACAGATATTTCAATGACACTTTCACATGTATTCTTATAGATCACCCTTCCAGGGACCCTATGAAGTAGGTATTAAGAGTTCCATTCTTCAGATGCAGAAACTAAGGCACAGAGAAATTGGGATACTTGCCCAAGGTCACACAGCTAGGAAGGGGCAGGGCCTGGTTTGTTTCAAGGTCTTCCAAAGAGAGTCCTGGGTATAGTCCACCTGACCCAAGGTAGCCCCATTTTCAGGCTCCTTGATAAGACTTAAGGTACTGAGTATTAGAACTGGAGAATTTCATTCCCTGCTGTCTTTTTCTCTGGCCTTGGCTGGATGCACTGTATTCTTTAGTCTCTTGGCCCGAGAGGAAGTAGACAGTGATGACAGTATTCTGAGACTTAATTAACTAATGTTTTTAACATTCAGCTGCCTTGGGCAAAAGGTTCTATGCTACAATATTCTCAGAAAATTCTATGGACAGAGGATTTAGCTTTTCAATTGCAAAAGTCCTTTATTACAAGGGGGTTGGCGAGGCGGGGTGAGGGAGGACTTCTCTTATGCAGCCAGGCAGGGAAGAGAGCTGAGCATCAGAAAGGAGAGAGCCAGCTGCTGGCTGCCACCACCACTCGATCTCAGGAGCGAGGAATGAGGAGTGACTCAGATCAGCCTTCACTCCCACTCCTGAGGAGAAGTGGCTCTCAAGGTGCCACGTGACAGACAGGTGACCTTGGTCAGGATGACTTGCTTCCTTATTGTACAACAATATCTCGGTGGGGGTGGAGAAGCACTGCCCCCCTGAGATTTGATGTCTCAGCCTTCATGATAAACAAGGCTAAATGAATTAGCAAGAAAAAAATTAATTGAATTTTATAGAGATTGTTTTGCTTATCTCATGTTTGCTAACAAAACTGAGACAATTCTGGAGTTGTCATGGGCTTTTCTCTCCCCCCTTCTCTTTTACAAATCTCCCACACTACTCAGTGCTGGAGCTTGCACTGCAGAACACATCCCAAGCCTTGCCGTTTCGAGGCCTCTTTGGAGACTGCTTTTTATTTGTCACTGAAGCCTGGGGATTACTTTGATATGGGGGCCACAAGGCTTACCATTGTTTCTAAGCAGAATCATAATCCAGTCTCACTGATTAAAATGAGAGGGAAGGGGGAGGCGAGGAGCTGGAGGTTACCAGGATCAGGTTTAGTAAATCATTCCATGTCAAAGGGCTACCCCTGAGCACCTAAAATGCCACCTGCTCTCAGCCTAGCGAAAGCATTCCTTTCGGAGGGGAGGAAAGCAGGAGGCAGCTTCAGTGTGGAGTCTGGGGCTGTTGCGGTGAGGCTGAAATTTTTTTTTTTTGAGATGGAGTCTTTCTGTTCCCAGGCTGGAGAATAGTGGCGTGATCTCGGCTCACTGTAACCTCTGCCTCCCAGGTTCAAGTGCTTCTTCCGCCTCAGCCTCCTGAGTAGCTGGGATTACAGGCACACACCACCACGCCTGGCAAATTTTCGTATTTTTAGTAGAGACAGGGTTTCACCATATTGGGCAGGATGGTCTCGATCTCTTGACCTTGTGATCTGCCCGCCTCAACCTCCCAAAGTGCTGGGATTACAGGTGTGAGCCACCCTGCCCAGCCAAGGCTGAAATTTCAGAGGAGGAAGATGAGCTGATGAGGCTGAAAAACAGCTGTTTCCATTTCCTTTAGGACAGCCCCACACTCTTGTCTCGGTGCTCAGTAATGCTGTGACATACTCACGGGCTGTCATCAGCAGCCTACTTAATGACCCTGCCCCAACCGCACAGGCCACAAATCACTCCTCGGAGACGCTGTCTGAGAGATTGCCCAGGGGAGTCTGGATTCCTGGACTGGAGACAGGCGAGGGAGAGCGGGGCTCAGGTAAGGACTCTTCGCAAGTAGTCACTGAATGAGGGGGCTGACCCCACTGCAGAAGTTGAAACTGAGTGACAAGGGGAAAGAGAGGGAGGGGAGGGAGAGGGGGAGGGGGAGGGAGGCATCTGGAACAGCAGAAATGCTTGAAGTACTACTCTCTCCGTTACAGTCCTGGCGCCTTCCTTCTCTGCAGGGTCACAGGAGTGGAGGCTTGATGGTCAGCTCACTGCTGAAGAAGAGGGGGTTAGGAAATAGGGCTGAGGCTGGAGCAAGGAGAATTGGGACCCACGGTTTCCTCTTTAGGAACCTCCAGCCCAGTGCCCACTTGTGATTGCTTTAATGATTCCAGCAGGTTGGCTAAGACCCCTCCAATCTGCCTTTCCCGAGGATCGTATTCAAGTCCCAGAGGTTTCCAGGGGCAGGAGCGGGAAGCTAACTGACGTGTCTTACCACAAGTGCCCTTCCTCTCCTCTCTATCAAATAGGGATTAGCGGTGTGTGTGGGAGGATTTTTTTTCCCTGTCGCCTCCAGTCAGCCCGCTGCCATCTTGCTCTCTGCAGGGAGGGAGGATTTTCTGCTGACAGGGATTTCTGTGGACTCTACTGCAGGATTTTGACTGCGGCACATTCCGTCTGTGACAGTCACCGCAGCTTGAGGTCCTGGGGGTTGCAGTGTGGGATTCTGGGTCTGAGCTCGCCAGGGGCCTGCAGGCTTGGAAGTGTGAGGGCAGAGCTGTGTGTGGGGAGGGGGGTTCCCAGGAGTGGCCCCTGGCTCCCAAGAGGTGCTGTGTCACTGACTCTGCACACATGAGGGGACACGGGGCTCCATTTCCTCGTCCATTAGAAGTGACTGCTAAATTCTGGCCGGTCGCCCTCATGAAGTGGTTTTAGATTGATTTTGTAAAGCTGGCAGGCAGGATTAGGCTGTGCCACTCAGCAGAGCTGCTAGGGAGCACTTGCTAGAAATGCTGAAGAGGACGGTGTGGACGGGCCAGCCCTGGGTCTCGCAGCACAGTCAATCAGCAGAGCCGGGGGCTAAGGTGTCCTGAAGTTTGTCGCATCTGAGAGGCGGGGGTGGTCAGTGGACTGTCACGGGCCTGGATGGCTGGGCCCAGTTCCCATGTGACAGACACCGTTCACTCTGTCCTCTTAATGCCCATCCTAGGCGAGGACGATTGTTCTCCCCACTTTGTAGTCAAGGTCACACTGGGGCACACTGAGGTCAAGGACCTTTCCTATGACCACACTGTTAGGAACTGGCAGGATCAGGATTTGAACCCAGGAAGTCCAGTTTCAGAAACTGAGGGTTGTAGGAAAAGCCCAATGGAAGAGCGGGGAGGCAGGAAGGATCTTGGAGGAGAAGTCTCGGTGCTGGGGCTGACTGCAGTGGAATCACTGAGAGACCCACTCCAGGAACGTCCTTTCACTGCCCTGGGCTGTAGGCCCTTTAGCTACACAAGGAGGGTTTTGCAAAGATCATCCCTACCATCTCTAAAATGCTTGGGGGACTTGGTGTTCCTGAAGAATAGCTGGGCAATCACCAAAAACTTAGGAGCAGAAGAAACCAGATATTGTAATAACAGCAGTCACAAGCACAATCGCTACCACAATTGCTCACATTCACGGACACTTGTTAGGTACCAGGCACTAAGCCTTTTGCAGGTATTGTTTCATTTAATCCTCACAGCAGATCTAGGAGGTAGCTACTAATGCCATTCGTATTTACAGATCCAGTAACTAAGGCCCAGAAAGGTTAATGAAGTCGCTGGATGTCACACAGCTTATAAGTAGTAGAGCCTGAAGCATTTCTCGCTGCCCTCTCTGCCCACCGCGTCTGTTCCCTCCTGCTATACCTGATATGACAGCATACCCAAGAACTCCAGGGAAGACAGCTTTGGGGTTAACAGAAGAATGACCTTCCCACATGTAATTGCCACCAGTAGCTGCTGGTAGGCATCTGGCCTTGGGAGACCTCCTTTAAGCCCACCTGAGGGCTGAAGATGGACTCCACTGATGACAGGGCCACCCTGAGGAGACTGTCGCCTTTCAGCTGCCTTCTACCTTTAAGCACTTTGGGGCACCAGATGTTGGAAACTCATATCAGAGAGCTTTGCCCTTTGCTTTCTTCCCTTTTGATTATATATTGAACTAAAATGTCAGCGGAAGAGTGGAGGATGAATAGGCTTTGCATCGATGTTTAACTGCGGTCAATATTTCCCAGGAAAAATTCAATTGCAGATTAGAAAACTAGTCCCAAAAGCCAGGAGGGGAAGAGGAAAGAGCTGATTTCTAAGTGCTGAAAAGGGATGGGGAAGAGTATGGATGGAAGACAGTAAAAATGTATCCTTCTGGTCATGAGATTACACCTGGAGCCAGCTGGACATCTGAGAAGAGGAGGAAGCATGCATCTATTTGTGCTCGGCAGGGCAGGCTATCAGCTCTGACAAATGACCCCAAAGCCCAGGCAGCTTCACTCCCTTCCCCATCAGAGTTTACTCTTCTCTAACCTTACTGACATCACAGCCCAATGAGGTTGGAGGCTGGGGGAGGTGGGGGACGGGCTCTGCTGCATCGAGCCACTTAGAGACCCAAGCTCTTTCCACTCAAGTTTCTGACATTCCCTTTGAGGTCGAGAGTTCTTTACTGTATTCTCTGTATCCAGAAGATGAGAGAAGAGAGATCACATGAAGAAGGCAACCTTGCTCCCACTGCCCAGATAATAGGCCATATTTTCTCTCACATTCCATTTGTGCGAACCAATTTTATGGGCAAACTTACATGTAGGAAGACTGTAAGTCGGCCCAGGAAGCCTTCCTGGAAGATGAGGACTGGAGTTGGTGAACCCATGGCATTATTCTTGACACATTCTAGGTTCCCCAGAAGTTGACCCCCAAGACCTTCCTCAAGTATTAACAGAACCTACTACCTGAAGATCTCTGAGAAAGTCCCAGTGAGGACCATGTCCTTTGCCCCTGGCATGTATCTAAGGGTGGAGAGAAAAGCCATTTTGTTGTTTTATAGTGGCAAACAGTGCTGTAATAAAAATCCTTTTGGTCCTTCTGTTCATCATACTCCTGTGGACAAAGTCCACGATCAGTCTGTGTATTCCAAATATAGTAATCTATGTAGTCTATACTTATAATCTCCCGCTGATGGCTGCATGTTAATGCTTTGAGTCTGGTTACTGTGTTATCTAAGCCTATGATGGTCACGTGTGCTTATCTGAAGCCATGTAGGTAGTTTAAGCAGTGGTTTTCAAACACTGCTGTGTTTTAGGATTGGCTGGAAAGCCTGTTAAGGTGCAGATATTTTCCCTCCCACCACCCCAGAGACTCAGATTGGACAGGTCTGAGAGGTGGGTCTCAGCACCTGCATTTTCAAGAAGTACCTGATGAACACCATATGTTGAGAACCATTGAATCGCACCATAGTTCAGTTTCTCAGTAAGCAGATGATTTGGAATACACTTGAATTCAGAGAACTTGATACAGCTGATGTCACCTCAAAAAATAAACAAGCAGACATGACACTTGACATAGTACACTCCAATGGGAAACATAGTTTTGGCCATGAGTCAGATGACACGGGACCAAGTCTGAACTGTCACTAACCACCCATGTGAACTCCAGTAAGCAAAGCACTTACAAAACATACTTCCTGTTTCCTCTTCAGAAAGTGGGAGCCACGGTCACCCCACACTCTCCCTGAAGAGTTATTTGACTGATCAAATACATTTAAGTGTGGTAGCAGTTTGAAAAATATAAATGTATATAATAGCAGCAGGTAATATCAATATTAGACAAACTGAGGGGATTATTTACACTTCAGAGGAATCATTTACCTACCAAAGAGATTTCCTAACATTCATTTAAATGCCTGCTTACAAAACTAATTGGGGACTAAGGCCAGAGGAATGCACTATGAATGCATTGTTAAAGCATTAAGATAATAAATCAGATATGAAGGTTTCTGAAATCAGCATGTAAGACAATAGACCGATTTACAAAAATTCAATTCATATCCATCCATTGCTGAAAGCAAGGTACAACTCTAAGTAGATCTTCTTCACAGTTGTTGTTAATGACAACAGAAATTTTCCTATCATTTTTGCATGTATAGTTATTTTATATTTCCTTTCCCACAATTTCTTTTTAAAACCTGCTTCTCAAGTATAGTTTCTATTCAGAGAATGGCAGGTGGATTTATTCACCACACTTTCCTTTGTTCTTGCTAATATTGATCCTGTTTCCTAAATCTATGCCGCTAAGAAGTAGGACATTTTTATGGTGAAATAACCAGAGAAACAGGCTTTAAATGTATCAAATCCTTTCACTTTGCCTTATTTTATAAGGCCAAGGATGCAGAATAGAGGCTAGAATTTTTGTTCTCAGATGTGGGTTTTAGGTCTGTTATAGCAGGTAAAGATGGTGTGAGAAACAGGCATTTTCAGGGGAAATTGTAAGTTAGATATAAACAAACACAATGGATTATGAGCAGGGATGGCTATCAAGTTCCATACAGTCAATTGGAAGTGGCTACCTGGAATACAATGCTGAGAAGGATTCTGAAATCTTATTTGGGCACTCAGGAAGGAATGCCACAATTGATTAGTGATGTCTGCCACGGACAAGGAGTGAGAAGGAGCAACACAGTGCTTTCCTTGACTAAGACGATGGCCAAGGAATAGGAAGGCATGGAAAAAAAGAAGAATGAATAGATTTCTAGAAATGCACAACTAACTGGCAGAATTTCTAAGCTAGTGTTTGTTGTCCAGACTTTCATCCTTCAAAGCCTACCTCCTATATTCTCCAGCAAAACAACAACACATCACACGTTTCTATAATTTGCTTCCTTGCCCATTTCCCCACAGCTCAGACCTCCCTCTCACTATCACCTTCCATCTTGTGAATTCCTTGAAAATTCCCTCTGGCCCTGGATGTTCCTTATTTTCTTTCTGCCCACCTCAAATTTCATAGTATATGAGACTATGTAAGGTTTTTATTAACCAGTTTTATTTTTTATTGCATTATTTGATATTCATTGACTGTTTGTGCTTTATCTGTTTTCTCAAGTTAGATTTTGTCATCCTTAGGTAGTGAGGCCCTAGAAAGGATGAACCTTGCCAAGTGCTGTTCTGTGAACAACATCGTGGAGTCGCTGCTGTGGTGCTCTGCCCCGATCCCCTTTTCCAGTCCCAGGGCACTCATTTCCCCAGACACGGGGAGTGTTGGTGGTTGACAGCTCTTAATGCCGTGATAAAGGGTGCATCCAGGTTCTTCATACAGTCATTAGCCAAGATGGTGCCTTGATAGAGAGACTGGAATGGGTTTGGCCCATCGTGTTGGATTCCAGCTCAGCTTCACAGGTTCTAGTTTGTCCTGCATTCCCCACTTCACTTCCATTTTCCCTTCTGAAGGCCTGTCCTGCAGACTTCAGGCTTGAGCACCAGACACAGAAACAACAGACTCAGATAAACTACATAACCAACTCCAATGATTATATAGGTCATGTCCCTTCAACAAGTAATTTCCAATCTTATCTATCAATCAATCTATCTATCATCTATTGATCCATCCACCTTTCTATCCATCCATCCATATATCTATCTGCCTACCTATGTATCTGTTGATCCATCCCTCCATACCTTCCCATCTTAATGGTTCTCCTGTGACCAAACTCTGGCTGATGTAGTCACCTTGCAGTAATCTCCCCCTCTTGAAGTAAGCAGCTGAGCCTAAGGTGACAACCCCTCCCCACATCCAATAACTAGTTGACATGGGGTTATAAAGGCCTGGACCTCTTGCTTCAGAGACTTTCAGCTCTTGAGCTCACTGTGGGGCTAGCTGAGGTCTCTTCATGACTGCACCACTATCCAACTTCTCCCTATGCCCAGACTTGATTCCTCAACTGCCTCCCCTTCTTCCCTGCCCTGCTGCAGGGATTAAGCCCCAGGGCACGCCCAGTCAATTTCCTGCAGGCAAACTCTGTCTTTGAGTCTTATTCCTAAGGAACTCAACTGAAGACACAGTTTAGTTACATTCATTTCAGTTTGGCAAACTTTCATTTAGCATGCTTTTGGAGTTGACACTGTGTGGACACTCAAAGTACAAAGGTGAGTAACACTCAGTTACTGCTCCCAGAGAACACATAATAGTATAAATAGAAACATACACAGGTGATTTCAAGACCTAGACATGTCCAGAAAGCTGCAGTGGTAGCCTATAGCCTGTACAATTCAAGAAAGACTTCCTAGTGTGCCTGACTTGAGTCTTGGGTGAGTAAATGTTTGTCTGGCGAGGTGGGAAGCGCTCTCCAGACAGAGGAGACTGCATGAACAAGGACGTGGATTCTGAAAGGGCACAGAGAGTGCACTTTGGTGTTACAAGAGAGTAGTGTGAGGGCTTGAACTTGCACATGATTTTATAGGCAATGGAGAACCATGGAAAGAGTTTCTGCAGAGAAATGACATGGTCAGATTTGTGTTTCAGAAACGTCAGTCTGGTGACTTGAAGAGGAGCATGGTGGTATTTGTCCGAGTTCTCCAGAGACACAAAACCAACAGGATATACAAGAGAGGATTCATTAGGGAATTGGCACGAAGAGGAACGGAAGCCCTGTAACAGGCTGTCTGCAAGCTGGAGGACCAGAGCAGCCAGTAGCGTGGCTCAGTCCAAGTCCAAGTCTGGGAGCCTCAGAACCTCAGGTGAAGCCCCCAGCTGGGGCTGAAGGCCCGAGACCCCCCTGGAAGGATGCTGGTGCAAGTCCCAGAGACTGAATACCAAAGAACCTGAAGTCTGATGTTCAGCAGTAGGAGAAGAAAAGGCATCCCACACCAGAAGGCAGAGCGAGAGAAAGAGGTACCTTCCCTCTTCTTCCTGTTCCAACTGAGCCCCGAGCCAATGGGAGGGTGCCTGCTCACATTGAGGGGTGTCTTCCTCTCTGAATCCACTGACTCACTCGTTAGTTTCCCCTGGAAACACTCACAGTCACACCGAGGAGCCATGCTTCACCAGCCATCTAGCCATCTCTCAGTTCAGTCTTGTGGACACCTACAATCAACCGTCACAGCGGTGGATGTGGTGGGCTCGCACTCCATGTCTATTTCAAACTTCTCCTAGACAGCCTTCCTCTACTGCGGTTCTGCAGTGGCTAGAAAGCTCAAAACTACACCTCTAGGGTGTAATTTGGGTTCTGGACATCATTTAGGTTTTATCAATTAGAAGTATTTGCCCAGGATTTGGGAGGTGGGAGTGAGGCTGCACCCCTGGGTGTTCTGCTGGTCCCTTGCTCATGGAGGTGCTGGGTTTTTCTGCCATGGTTTCATGAAGACAGTTGCTTCGAATCATGACTGTTTCCTAATTGCCATGGCTTTCTGAGCACACTGGCATCTGATTATGGCAATGGAGGCATGGTTCTGGAGCTGGCAGCTCAAGCACAAGCTTCTTTGTTTGGCGCGCAGCTTCCAGATTATAAAAGAGGCAGTAGATACCATGCACTCAGGTTCTGCAATGTGGCTCTCAAAGCTATTTTCAAAAGCTCACCCTTCAAAAGCTGTTTCTTCAGCTTTTCCAGCAATTCTATAAGCCATTTAATGCCTTATAACAAATCACCATCTACTTAAACAGGATAGAGTGAATTCTGTTCTCTGCAACTGAATCCTGATCGATACCAGTGCCAAGACTAAAGGCAGAGAGACCCGTTACAAATGTTCAAACAGATGATAAACAGGGTTGTGGGGATAGGGAGGAAGAGAGGCATTAGAAAAACGTGGTAGAGGAGGTACAATTCGTAGTGCTTGGTGATTAATTAGTTGTCAAGAATGGGAAGTTAGAAAAGTAATTGCTAGGATGAGTCAGTCTTCTGTTCAGACAACTCAGATCAAATTTTGCGGGAGAAGCAACCTGGGGGACAGGAGGCAAAAATGAAGAGTTCAGGTACCTAAGGAGTGTCCAAGTAATTTTTCTCTTGTTTCATAATTAAATCAGCCATAACTGCACATGTAATTGTGTAATTATTTATTACTATTGATTTCTTCCTTGAATATAGATTCATAGGAATTCCCCTAAAGTAGGAACACATATACTTACTTATCTCCGGCACCGTCTCTGGCAAAGAATAGGTTAGGTGTTCCACGGACGTTTGTTGAATGTGGAATAAGTGAGTTGGATATAAAAACGGTAATGATCGTAGTCAGCATTACCAAAATGAGCAGTCTCAGGCACTGTGCTACGAATAGCTATCAGACACTTGGCAAAATTGTGCTTTTTTGATAATGATGATGGCGATGTTGATGATGATGACGATGATAATATGTTTCACCAGGAACATCTTTATGGCTGGAAAACCAAGCCAGAGGTATGGAATTGTATCAGCATTCTTCTAAAACCCACAATAAAATAGGCCAGAATCTCCTACTTCCATCAAATTGTGCTCTGTTACATATTCGTTAAGTGGCAGTCGTGTGGTAGACCTATTAGGAAGTTCTCCCAGGTGTTTTGCACGGAAAAGGGGTTCTGTTGATCTGTCGTGTACTCAGTGCAATCGCCAGCTCTCGTAAATCAAAGCCAAAGTTGACTGCAGCGACTCAGAGAAAAGCACACCCTCAGCCAGACTGACTCCTGCAGCTGCTCCCGGGGCGAGGCAGCAGCCGGACCATTATCTGCAACGTGATGATGAAGCCGGGCTGTGCTCGGGGCGCGGTTCCTTCCTGGTTTTGTGTAGTCGCTACTGTACTGTGTGCCTGCCGGGTGTACACTGCCTCCTTCTACACGTGTGTGCAACAGGCAACCACCTGACCCGCCAGACCCAACCCCCCTTGTAAAACCACTTCTTATGCCTCCTTACCTGCCTGAAGTGAAATTCAGAGATAATATAATCTAGATGCATACATAATTGCAAATAAATCAGTTTCTCTTAGCTGTAATAGTTAGGGGAACTAAGATAGAAACTTACCATAAGATGATGGTGCCTCAGCATGTGAGTGACCACACTGTTAGACATGAGGAAGTGCTGCAATGCTTGGACCCATACGAAATCCCCACGAATGTGACAGCTGCAAATGTAGACTCATAAGGGCACATTATAATATTAAACAATTCGTTGATACCAGCGCAATAAAGAAAATTCTCCCCTTGGTTTACACAGTGGTGACATTCTTTGGAAATTCAGTGTCTGTTAAACGACACAAACCAAAATAAAACCCCAAAACAAACAAAAAGACCAAAACTGTTGTCAAGGTTCTAGATCATTAAAAACAGGTTTTTCACCGCTGTGTTATCCGGAGGGATACAAAGAGTTGTGTGGGACTCACGCAATTCTTGATCATAAGGACTGCCTGTAGGCGGTGGCCTACTAAATGCCAACAGTCACTTAATCATTGTGATGACAAGAAAACTGCTCTCTCAAATTTTCAAATGCCCCTTTGGGCATAGTGCCAACCCCACGGAGAACCACGTTATTCCAGCAAGAGCTTCCCTATCAGATCACTCCATTGAGCAGCCTGCCCACTTAAGGACATATGGAACCAGGGGCCTGGAGTTAAGGTCTGGGAGGACAACAGGAAGCTGCTATGGTTTTGAAACTGTAATCCAGCCACAAGGGTCAGCATAATGGAAATTCGCTCAGCACACATTTTGCAAGGATTCACTACTATAAAACTCATAAACAAATAGCAATGGAAGTTCAGCAGCCTTCATCTCTTTTGGTACCTGAAGTTTATTCCAGGGATAGTAGTTCAGCCTAATGGCTTGAAGTCATTATCTGGTTAGAAGTATTCAGTAAAAAGGGCCAGGAGCAGTGGCTCACACTTGTAATTCCAGCACTTTGGAAGGCAGAGTTATCTCAAGATAACTTGAGATCAGGAGTTCAAGACTAGCCTGGCTAACATGATGAAACCCCGTCTCTACTAAAAACACAAAAATTAGCAGGGTGTCATTGCACTCACCTATAATCCCAGCTATTCAGGAGGCTGAGGCAGAAGAAACACTTGAACCAGGGAGGCAGGGGTTGCAGTGAGCTGAGATTGCACCACTGCACTCCAGTCTGGGCGACAGAGTGAGATTCCATCTCAAAAAAAAAAATGTAGCCAGGCATGGTGGCCGGCACCTGTAATCCCATCTACTCAAGAGGCTGAGGTTGGAGAATCGCTTGAACCCGGGAGGCGGAGGTTGCAGTGAGATGAGATCATGCCACTGCACTCCAGCCAGGGCAACAGAGCAAGACTCCATCTCAAAAAAAGAAGTATTCGGTAAAAAGGATCATTTAAAGAACAATAATCACATATCAAAACACTTTGCACAAGGCATTTTATTGAAGGTTAGGAAGTAACTACCTCAGTTTGAATTTCAGTTGTCACTCACTAGCTGTGTGATCTTGGATAAGTTACTTAACATCTCAGTGCCTCACAATAGCAACAGTGTTTCTGTTACATACTGTTGAACACATCCTAGTGCTCTGATGAGCAGTGAGTGTGCTCCTGCTCATATTAGAATCGTGTCTGGCGTACAGAGTGAGTACATCATGTGGACATGTTAAAATAGCCTAATATGTACATTTTAAGAACAATGAAAAAGTCTCATTCCTGTAAAAAGTATTTACACAAATGAAGTATCATAACCCATAAAAAGGAAGACACATAAATAATACAACAATTAAAAAGATGTTGCAAAGCCATTCAAGACTGACTGTCAAATGGATATGGTAGCAGTCTGAGAAATTCGGAGAAAGATGGGTCTCAATGAACTGATCTGGGGACGCCACATAGGGGAAGGTCTTAGAGTGACTCCCAAGGGACAGCAATCGTCTATATTGGTGAAACGAAGTGGGTACCAGCCTGGACCAGCCAGGCCTTGGGAAGCAGAGCCATCACCAGAGGCCCGGAGGCTAGCTGGGAACTGGACTGTGACAGATCAGCCCCCAGCCCATGGGGCTGCAAGAAGTCTCACTCCTATCCCTGTTTCTCTCCATCCTGTTAGGAAACTATTTTTATTTTTATACTTTTCCTTTATGGCAATATCAGTACCTATTTTTTAATTCCCCTCTTTTCTTGCACAAAAGAGAACATTCTGTATATCCCAGTATTTGCTTGCTTCTCACTTTAGAACACACCCTGAGACTTCTTCCATATTGGCATTCAGAAAACACCAGTGTTTCTTTGACTACTGCATAGTATTCTGTTGTATGTTTTACCAGGATTTATTTAACTAGCCTCCCATCAATGACTATTTGGGTTGCTTCCAGTCTTTTGCTCTCACACTGCTGTAATAAATAACCTTGTGCACGTCAGGTATGCTGAGTGGATTCCTAGAATCCACTGGGTGAATGCGTGAATGCTTCCGTAATTTTGGTAGCTATTGCCAGGTTCCTCATTATGAAGTAGTAGCATCATTTTGCATTCTCAGCAACCATGTGTGAGGATGTCTGTCCCCACAGTCTCACCAACAGAGGATCATGGGGAAACTGGCAACTTTTGGTTGTCTGCTCATCTGGTAGATGGAAAACCGAAGTTTGATTGAACTTCAAACTTCAGGTTGTCTGCTAATCTGGTAGATGGGAAACTGTATTTTACTGTGTTTTTTCATTTGTATGTATCTTATTGCCAGTGAGGTTGTGAACCTCCTCGTGTATTTAAAGACCATTTGGATTTGTCTTCAATGTCATGTTCTTGGCTCATTTTTTCTATTGAATTTTCGGAATTTTTTTCTATTTCTAGAAAATTTTTATTAAGGAGACTAATGAACTGAAAGCATGTTAAGCCTTTTCTTGTGCCTTTTTTATGGTTTGGGCATTATTTTAAAGAACTGCAGTTCACCCTTGAACAACACAATTTGAACACACAGATGCACTTTTACAAGGAATTTTTTCCATAGCAGTTATACCGAGGGTACCTGCCCCTCCTCCCTCCCCTTCCACCTCCTCTACCTTTTCTGTTTCTGCCATTCCTGGAACAACTAGGTTGCCTTCTCTTCTTCCTCCTCTTCCTCAGCCTGCGCAGTGTGAAGACAGTAAGGACGAAAACGTTTATGATGATCCGCTTACACTTGATTAAAAGTAAATATATTTTCCTCATGATTTTCCTACAACATTTTCTTTTCTCTGTCTCTGTCTCTCTCTCTCTTTTTTCTGAGAAGGAGTTTTGCTCATCTCAGGCTGGAGTGCAATGATGTGATCTCAGCTTACAGCAACCTCTGCCTCCTGGGTTCAAGTGATTCTCCTGCTTCAGCCTCCCGAGTAGCTGGGATTACAGGCATGCACCACCATGCCTGGCTAATTTTGTATTTTTAGTAGAGATGGGGTTTCTATGTGTTGCTCAGGCTGGTCTGGAACTCCTGACCTCAGGTGATCTGGCCACCTCGGCCTCCCAAAGTGCTGGGATTGCAGGCATGAGCCACTGCGCCTGGCAATATTTTTTTTCCTCTAGCTTACTTTATTGTAAGAACACAGTATATAATACATATACATACCAATTATGTCTAATACATAAAACATACAAGTCAATCAACTGTTTATGTTACTGGGAAGGCTTCTGGTCAACAGTAGGCTATTAGTGCTTAAGTTTCGGGGAAGTCAAAAGTTACATGCAGATTTCTGACTACATGGGATGTTAGTGTTCCCAACCCCTGCATTGTTCAAGGGTCAACTGTAATACCTTAGCAAAATCATTTATTCCATATGTTAACATCTACTTAATAAATATATTCATTTAATAAATACATTGAATAAATCTAAAATATATCCAATAAAACATATTCAATGAAATCCCAACATTTTAATATATTTAAAATCTATTCAATATATAAAAATATAAGTATATTTAATATACTAACATTTATTTAATAAATAAATATATTGAATTTTATGCCAGTTATTGATGATAAAAATTATAACCTAAGGGAGCTTCTCTTGAAAAGTAACAAGTGCAGAAGATGAGCTCAAAATCTGATCTGGTGCAAGGAATGATAATAATATTTGACATTTGCCCTTTTCAGTTTGCAAGTCACTTTCACAATTATCGTCTTTTTAGTAACTCATGGATAACTTTTAAGGTTGTATTAGTTAGGCGTTTGTTTTGCTATAGTGAAGGAAAACTGAAAACAACATTGCTTTAAGCAAAACAAAATGTTTCTGTCCTATACAAGTTTAGATGAGAGGTCTAGGGCTGGTATTGGGCTCCATGGTGCCAGACATGTTGGCTCTTTATGTTACCTCAACCTCATGGCCTAAAATAGTGACACCTATGGTCCAGACAGCAGGATAGGAGAGAATAATGAGTAAGACAGCAAATGCACATGCTTACTATCTCTTAAGGACAGTTCCAGCTGCTACAAGACCTTTGCATTTATACCAAGTTGGCCAGAACTCAGTCACATGGCCACATCTATTTGCAAGGAAGGCTAGGTGCCAGCTAAAGATGGTTGCCAGAGAGGCATTTACTACAAATGGAGAGAAGATACTGGGGTTCAACAAGAACTTCCTTCCAGAAAAATACATAGAAAAGGCATCATTATACTCATTATAAAGGGGGAGAAAGGGACAACTATTTTCCTGTTAAAGACGTTTGATTGAGCACATCTCCTTTCTCCTAACACTTCACAGAAAGAATAGTGAAGGGGAAAAAGGCATGAACCCCTAACAGTAAAGAGCATGAAGAAGGGGCTCTATCAGTGAATGAGTGGTTTTAGCACATTTCTGACAACAAAAAAGTACAAGTGAGAAATTTTGATGGTGTCTCAGTACAGGATGAAGTCAATCTGCCTCGCAGAATTTGGGAAAGGTTCTGGGCCTGAGTTTTCAGGCAAGGAGGAGGGGAGGACTGGGGACTGGAACTGAAAAGGGAGATTGATTCAAGATCTGTATATAAAACAATTGTCCCCCTCCCCCATACAGAATGCATCACAGCCAGGAAGTTACCACCATTTCTAAAAAGCTTCATTTTTCTCTAAAGAAATTATACAAATGGCCTGGAAAAAACTGGGACAGCTGGCATGCCTATTGATACCGCAGAAACAGTCCTTCTTATCCTTTCTTTTAGAAATCTCCAGAGCAAGAGTCAGTTTCCTGCCTACCCATACTAGAGCAGAGTCTTTCAGTCCGCAAGTTCTATCCGTGTATCCAGAACTCCTAATTCTTAACTCCTTATTCTTAAATATCAATAGACAATCAAAGTTTAAAAGCCTTGAAAACATCACCCTAAAGAAATAGAAATGATTCAAGAATAGAAAAGAACTTAAAAATAAAATTCAACAATATCTTCAGAGTAAAGTGACTATGTAATTAATTTATTACCTAACCTGGAACAGTTTTGAGAATGATAATTATGCCGGAACAACAGATGTAAACCATAACTGTCCCCTGCAAATCAAGATACATGTTCACCCTATGTCAGAAAGATTTAAATAGGTGTTGTATTCATAAATAAGAACAGGATGCTAACAAAAAGAAACAGGAGAGGTGACATTGCAGCTGATATCGCAGAAATATGAAAGATCAGAAAAGATTGCTATGAACAACTACATACAACAAATTGGATTACCTAGGAAAAATGGATACATTCCTAGAAACATGTAACCTACCAAGACTGAATCATAAAGAAATAGAAAATCTGAACAGACCAGTAACAAGTAAGGAGATTAAATTAGTAATAAAAAGTCTCCCATCAAAGAAAAGCCCAGTTGGGCATGGGGCACACATCTATAATCCAAGCTACTCAGGACACTGAGAAAGGATAATCACTTGAGTTCAGGAATTCAAAAGCAGCCCGGACATCATAGTGAGACCCCATCTCAAATTTTAAAAAGTAAAAGAAAAGAAGAAAAAGCCCTGATTGGTTTTACTATTGAATTCTTCCAAACATTTAAAGAAGTAATACCAACCCTTCTCAAACTCTTCCAGAAAATTTGAAGAAAAGATAATACTTTCAACCTCATTTTTTGAGGCCATCCTTACCCCAATACAAAAAGCCAGACTAGGACATTACAAGAAAAGAAAATTACAGGGCAATATTCCTGATGAGCACAGGTGCAAAAAACCTCAACAAAATACCAGCAAACAAAATTCTACAGCACGTCAAAAAGATCATTCACCATAATCAAGTGGGATTTATTTCAAAGATGCAAGGATGGGTCAATATACACAAATCTATACATGTGATATACCACATTAGCAGAATGAAGGATAAAAACTGTATGATCATCTCAGTAGATGTAGAAAAAACATTTGACAAAATTAAACATTCATTCATGATAAAAACTCTCAACAGATTAAGTATATAAGGAATGTACCTCAACACAATAAAAAGCCATATATGACAAACCCATAGCTAAAATGATACTCAGTAGTGAAAAGTTGAAAGCTTTTATTTTAAGATTAGGAACCAGACATTGAGGCCCACTCTTGTCACTTCTATTCAACATAATGTTAAAAGTCCCAGCCAGAGCAATTTAGGCAAGAAAAAGTAATAAAAGGCATACAAATTGGAAAGGAAAAAATTAATTTGTCCCTGTTTGTAGATGGCATGATCTTATATATACAAAACCATAAAGACTCTACAAAAACACTGTTAGAACTAATAAATGAATTCAAGCTGCAGGATATAAAATCAATATAAAAATCAGTAGTATTTTATACACTAACAATGAATTATTCAAAGAGAAATTAAGGAAAGAATCCCATTTACAACGGCTGCAAAAAACAAATTTAGAAATAAACTTGTCCAAGGAAGTAAAAGACCTGTACACTAAAGACTAGAAAATTGATTAAAGAAATTAAATCAGACAGAAATAAACGGCAAGTTACCCTGTGTTCGTGAATTAGAATAATTAATATTGTTAAAATGTCCATACTATCCAAAGTGATCTGCAAATACAATGCAATACCTATCAAAATTCCAATGACATATTTTACAGAAATTTGTAACAATTCCAAAGTCCTATGACCTCCAAATAGCCAAAGCAATCTTGAGCAAAAAGAACAAAGCTGGAGATATTACACTAACTGACTTCAAAATATATTACAAAGCTATAGTAATCAAAGCTGTTTGGTACAGGCAAAAAACAGACACATAGAACGATCAAACAGAATAGAGAGCCTAGAAATAAATTTACACATTTGCAGTTAATTGATTTTCAACAAAAATACCAAGAACACACAATAGGGTAAGGATAGTCTTCAAAAAATAGTTTTGGGACAACTGGATATTCTCATGCAGAAGAATAAAATTAGACCTTTATTTCATACCATATACAAAAACCAACTCAAAATGTATTAAAGACTTAAATGTATGACCTGAAACTATAAATTCTTAGGAAAAAATGTAGGATAAAAGCTTCATGACATTGGTCTTGGCAATGATTTTTAAATATTATCCCAAAAGCACAGGCAGCAAAACTGAAAATAGACAAAGATTACATCAAACTAAAAAGCTTCTGCACAGCTAAGGAAACAATCAAAAGAGTGAAGAGAATCTATTTGGGAGAATATATTTACAAATCACACATCTGATAATGAGTTAATATCCAAAATATAAAAAGAACTCAAATAACTCAATAGCAAGAAAACAAATAACTTGATTTTAAAAATGGGCTTGAGATCTGGTGTGGTGGCTCACACCTCTAATCCCAGCACTTTGAGAGGCCGAGGCGGGTGGATTGCCTGAGGTCAGTAGATCAAGACCAGTATGGCCAACATAATGCAACCCCATCTCTACTAAAAATACAAAAAATAAAATAAAAAATAAAATAAAATTAGCAAAGTCGTGGCGTGTGCCTGTTATCTCAGCTACTGGAGGGGCGGAGGCAGAGGAATTGCTTGAATCAGGGAGGTGGAGGTTGCAGTGAGCCGAGATCACACCACTGCACTCCAGCCTGGGTGACAGAGGGAGACTCTGTAAAATGCTCAACATCACTAATCATCAGATTAATGCAAATTAAAACCACAATGAGATATTGCTTCACACCTGTTAAAATGGCCATTAGCAAAAACAAAAAAGCTGGCTGGGTGCAGTGGCTCATGCCTGTAATCCCAACACCTTGGGAGGCTGAGGTAGACAGATCACTTGAGGTCAGGAGTTTGAGATCAGCCTGGCCAACATGGTGAAAGCCCGTCTCTACTGAAAATACAAAAACTAGCCAGGCGTGGTGGGGGGGCGCCTGTAATCCTAGCTCCTCGAGGGGCTGAGGCAAGAGAATCACCTGAACCTGGGAGGTGGAGTTTGCAGTGAGCTGAGATCGCACCACTGCACACCAGCCTAGGGGACAGAGTGAGACTCTTGTTAAAAAAAAAAAAAAAAAAAAATTAAAAAAACTTAAAAAAAAAAACCAACCCATAAAAGATAAGTGCTGGCAAGGGCATGGAGAAAAAAGGAACCCTTGCACACTGTTGGTAGAAATGTAAATTAGTTCAACAACTACAGTAAACAGTAAGGAGGTTTTTCAAAACATTAAAAATAGAACTACCATATGATCCAACAATCTCACTACTGGGTGTATATACATCCAAAGGAAGTTAAATCACTACGCCAAAGAGATATCTACACTCCCATATACGTTGCAGCTTATTCACAATAGCCAAAGGAAGTCATGACCTGCCTGGCCAAGCCAAAATACAAAATCAACTTGAAATTCTATTCAGCCTTAAAGAAGGCTGTTGCAACAACAGGAGTGAACCTGGAGGACATTATGTTAAGTGAAATAAGACACTGGAAAACAAATACTGCATGATCTCACATGTGGAACCTAAAAACGTTGAACTGGTAGAAGCAGAGAGTAGAATGGTGTTTACCAGGGGCTGGGGAGGTATGGGTAGGGGGTGATGGGGAGTTGTTAGTCAAAAGATATAAAATATCAATTAGCTAGGAAAAATAAGTAAAAGAGATTCATTGTATAATATGATGACTATAGTTAATAACAGTGTATTGCATTCTTGAACATCTCTAAGACAATACATTTTAAGTGTTCTCACCACAAAAATGAAGTATGTGAGGTAATGCGTATGTTAATTAACTCAACTTAGCCATTCTATAACGTCTATTTCAAAACATGTTGTACATAATAAATACATATAATTTTTACTTGTGAATTTAAAAAATTAATAAATAAGGCGAAAGAGACAACTACATCAAAAACATGTATATAGTATTGTCTTATTTCCAACCCCAAGGCAAGTGAAAACTTTCAACAGAGGAAAGATGACTAGCTCATATGGCTAAAGTTTTCGTATCTGAAAATGGTGATAATAATCACTTAGGTTTGCTGTGAGAAATAAACTAGTTTATGTAAGTAAAATATGTAGAATAGTCCCAGGCAAACAGAAATAAATGTTAGCTATTATGTTTATTATGACTAACAGCAAGACACATCAGACAAAAAGATATTTCTGTAATATGTGCCCTGTTTTTTCCCAAATTTCATTAGGATTTTAAAGAGCCTTACACACTACATTTTCATCTGTTTTGTTTCTTGGAGACTTGATATGTGATTATTTGATTTTGCTTTTTCTACATTTTCTGACTATACTGTTTGTACTCGTTTCATTTCAGTTTTATGTTGCCTGTATTTTAGTTTATATCTGCCTGTTAGTGCTGGCAAATTTTTAGTTATCATGTTCTACTCTTAGAGGTAAAAATAAAAAGTATGCTATCCATCAGAAAACGTCAAAATAATTAGCAGTTTTTCTTATTGCCGTTAACAGGTTTATACTTTGCTTAGCATTTATGCCTAAGAGAAGGACTATTTGTGATATTTAAACACTTAGCTGGTACAACATCACCAACCAAGCAGAACAGACAGAACTGCATAGAATGGGCACTGGCCTTACATCCCAGTAAGCCTCTCTGTCTGGTTCCTGGCTGAAGATCAGTCCTGACTAAAAGAATTTGAGAGGGAAAAAAATGAACTTTTCTTTCTTCTTAGAAGTTTTAGATAGGCTTTCTTTCTCCTACCCCAGAATAACTCCATTGTCAATTATTTCTTCAAAAGTAGTCATAAGAATTGGAAATCACCAATAATCAAGTAGTGATTGCTATTTCTAAATTTTCAGATATTCTACCTTCTGGTATTATGGTTCCCTGCCACATTTCCATGGAAGCGAGAGATAATCAAGCCAGTGGCATGCATATTGGCTCAAAGAGGGACAGAAAAAATAAAATAAAATAATCAGAAACAAGGACAGAATTCTCAGAAATTAAAAAATATGATTGCGAAGTTTATAGAAATAATGGAACAAAAAATTGAGGAAAAATCTCCCAGAACATAGAGGAAAAAAGAGAAAAAGATAAAAAATTGAAGAAAACAGGCACAAAAACCCATACTTGGCATTGACTTTTAGGAGTTGGCATTTGACTTTTGGCATCTGCAAAAGAGAGAACAATGAAAACCAAAGGGAATGTAATCAAGGAAATAATAGAAGAAAAGTCTCAGAAGTTGCAAAATGCAAGGACTGCCAAATTCCCAGCAAGAAAAAAAAAGAAAGTTATTCGTCTAAGACACCCTCATTACACCCTCACTGTGGAATTTCAGAACACCAGGAATCAGAATATTCTAAGAGATTCCAAAGAGAAAAAAGTAGTCCCCTGCAAAGGAAAGAGAATCAAACTGATAATCAGATTTCTAATTCACAATGCACAGATGCCAAAATGCAGTACAATAAAGTCTTTTAAAAGTTTTGAAAGCAAATTATTTTAAACTAGACTTCTATATCAAACTAAACAAGCATTGAAGTGTGAATGCATAATAAAGGCAGTTTTAGACAGTCAAGAACGAAGTTTACTCCTGTATATCCCTTCTAAGGAAGTTACTTGATTGTATCAACCCCAGAAAAACTAAGACAAACTTCCAGACAATGGAAGGTTTTTTGTTCGTTTGTTTAAAAAAAAAAAGAAATAATATAATTTATCCAGAAAATTCCTGGCTGCCTGTTGTCAGTTGACCTAGCAAACAACTAGTCTGAATTAAAATAGAATGTCAATGGAATCCAAGAAGAATGAAATGAATTCCCAAGACTACAAAGAACGAGTAAAAGCTGAATGTGATAATGAAGTATACGTCTCTTCTATCAATAAAAACAACAAAGCAATCAGAAATTTCAGGAAAAACAAAACAGTGTACAATAAGTCAATTCAAATAGAAACTAAACTAAAATGTGCTATTTTCTGATCAATGGATGAGTAGGAGAAAGAAGACTATTTGTTCCTGATGCTAGAAACATTTTGCACTGGGGTCATGACACGGGAACTATAGAGAAGAAATGTAATCACAGCACGATGCTTAGCTCTGTAATTAACAATATTTACAAAGTCACAATGTAAGCACCGTTTTCTGGTTTTCAGTTTTTAGAATCAACCTATAAACAAAGCAGGGGAAGCTTAATTGTGGTTACAGAGTAGATAGAATTTGGGAGGTAAGAGAGTAGAGAGGTAAAGGAAAAGACATTTTGCTTCTATCTCATCTTACAAAATGAGGAGATAAAGGGATCATTGACTGTTGATGAAGCAATTAGAGGTTTATCTACAGTTACAAACTGTAACTCAGAAACTAAAATAGCTAGAACTTTCAAAATCTGCAAGGGAGTGGGGGACATGAATTAAAACTTTATCTACCCCAGAAGGAAGTGGGTGGATAATGTCTACCAAGGTTGTTGATGAAGACACACCCACTATAAACATACCATTTGGAGATGGAGTAAGAAACCACAAGAGCTAAAAACAGAAACCGTTTAAAGGCTGTTTTCTGTGGGAAGCAAAATAAGGGTGGAGAGAGAAGGGGCAAGGAGACTGTCTCTTTACATTACAAAACCTCTGGATGATTTGATATTTTAATCAGGTGCATGAATCACTCTGAAAAAAAAAACTTGAATTTAAGTCCCAGAAACCCATTTCACAGCCATGTAAATACAAAAGTTGGTTACAAAATAAATGACATATTCATAATAAAATGAAAGAAAGCAGGGGCTCAGACAGGTGAGGTGAATCATCCCAGCTTACACTGGCCTGTGGCTGGTAAGGGGCAGAGTTGGGATTTGAACCCAGTTCTTCCAAGACTGCATGCAGTCCCTGATTCACAGGGCCTTGGTGAGGGTCAAGGAGATCCGAGTGAGAAAGTGTGTTGTGAGCTGTGGAGCACAGTGCAAAGGTTGAGCCCTCTTTCAACTATTCCATCTGCCTGTACTCACCAGTTACCTACACGTACTTAGTCACTTCACTCCTGTCTGAGATTTTGATGGGACCCAACTGTGGTCAGTTGACCTAGCAGGCAGTTAGTCTGAATTAAAACAGAATATCAGTGGAATCCAAGAAGAATGGAACGAATTCCTAGGAGTATGAAAAGTGAGTAAAAGCTGCATGTAATAAGGAAGGTATATGTCTCCTCCATCAACAACAACAAAGCGATCAGAAACTCCAGGAAAAACAAAAAATTGTACAAATAAGTCATACTCCAAATAGAAACTAAACTAAAATGTGGCATTTTTCTGAGTAAACATAAGTAGACCATGTGACAGATAAATGTGCACTTTACATGTATGAAAGTCCTAGGGGATAGTCTCTAAAAAATGTGCACTTTACATGTATGAAAGTCCTAGAGCTGTTGCATTTACAATGAACATGAGGCATCTCCTATGAAAAGGAAAGAATCAAACCTTCTGTAAGGTGAACAGTCTTTTTGCAATAGGAGCACTCAGCTCCAGTCTATCCAAACGTGTTTGCACCGTGTCTTCTGAAGCACCTCGTTCACCCTATCATGGGCTAGTGAAATGGAGCAGTGCTGTCCCAAGGCCTCCCTCCTGCCTTCTCCTTGACTTCTCTGGCTTACCCTCATTTGCTTCTTTACCTTCAGACTTCAGCTGCTGGTACTTTTGGGGGCTAATTTCTGTCCCCTTGCCTGGCTTAGTGACCTAGTCCCAGTACTTTTCCAGAGCTATTGACTCTTCAACAAACAGTGATTGTGTGTCCACTGAGCTAACCACTGAGGCTCTATGACAAAGACACCATCTCTCTGCCCTCCAGAGATTTAGGGTGGAAAGGAAGTATTACTGACACAGCAGGGACCTTCCTTTTCTACACATCTGCTCCAGGTAAGGGACTGAGCTGCCTCAAGTTCAGTCCTGGGCCTCACACAGACCGAACCTCCTCTTTCCATCCTCCTCCTGGAAAGGACTGGCAGAGGCAAGCAGAGTTTGAGTTCCTCATCTGCCCTTAGGTGCTTTTGCCTATTAAAGGTGATGGTTCCCATCCTGGACCCAGCTTCTTATCTGAATTCATGGGTCCCTGGTTATGTGAGAAGGATTAGAATATTGCAAACTTCTACTTCCAAGGAGGGGCTTGACAGAAAGCCTCAAATACTATAATCTGGAAACACAAATCAAATATGTACAGCCATTTACGTAGCTAGGAGGCCATTACGGAAGAAACACATATTTTCCTTTGAGATGTAACATGCAATCACCTAGGTGAGCACTGAGAGATAAAATACAGACTGACAACGTTTAAGTTCAGGTGTGCAGGGTACAGAGCCAGAGAGGACCTTGCTGCCTCCTCTTTCCAACTATTGACAGAGCTTGATGTAGTTTTGAATGTTGGGCTTGATTTACATCAAGTCAGCCTGGATGTAAGCAGGGAGACAGCCTGAACTGCTCAACCACTTATCTGCAGTCATCAGTGGTGGGGTATGCTGGCGTTTGTGGTGGAAAGGGCTGTCCCAGCCTTCACTCAGTGTTGATGTGAGTCCTGAGCAGGGAATCATTTTTCTTTAACATCTCTCTTGAGAAGCCCTGCAAGTTGCCATGAGAGCCAGTGGAAAATGAGGAATATTCTGGTTAAGGGTCCCCAGTTCTCCAGGAGGCTATAGAGTTTGCAGGCTACGGGGTGTCCATGTGTGCAAAGCATCCACAATTCCAGACTGAATAAATGAACTCATGCATACACAAGCTATCATTTTCCACACGTATATAGATGCCGTTGTGGTTACTAAAATACAAATAATGTTAAAGCATTACTCAGTTGACAGTAACACTTTATCATTACGTGGTTTTTAAAGGAACATTAAAAATACAGCCATGTGTATGCCTGCGGTCCCACCTACTTGGGAGGCTGAGGCAGGAGAATCACTTGAGCCCAGGATTTCAAGGCTGCAATGAGTTATTATCACGCCACTGCACTGCAGCCTGGATGACAGAGTGAAACTCTATCACTTTAAAAAGAACAAAAAAGAAAGAAAAGTAAAACAAAGAAACAAAAAATAGCCCTAGGTCTTTTCTCTGCTCCCACAGCTCCTAATCAGGCTTTGATAGATCCCTGTTTTCCTTCAGAGGACTTAACACAGTTTATGATTGTATTTCTATGTGCATGACTGTTTTTTTCATGTCTGTCTCTCTAACTAGACTGTAAGCTTCTCATGAAGACAGACATGAAAAAAACTGCTTCTGTTTTTCTCACGAATTCTATACTTATCTTTTAGACACATGCCTGATACATAGTAAGTGCTCAGTAAATATTCGTTAAGCAAATGAATGAAGTGGTGGGGTTGGGGGAGGGTGTCCAAGAAGTTTTTTGATGGTTAAAATGTTTGAGGTAATGATCTGGTTATTTTATAAATATAACTGAGACCCAGAAGAGCCAAGGGACTGACTAGAGAGACATGTTGGTTCATAACAAATATGGGGGCAATCCCAGCTCAGTGGTCTTTCCAACGTTATTGTCAATATCAAATAGCACTTTTTTTTTGAGCCTATACATATGTAATGTGGTGCTAGGGATGATAGAAAGCAGACCAAGAAGAGGCTCAGCCTCTTGGAGCTTATGATCTAAAAGAGTAGCCGGGCGAGGTGTCTCACACCTTTAATCCCGGCATTTGGGAGGCCGTGACAGGAGGATCACGAGGTCAGGAGATGGAGACCAGTGTGGCCAACATGGTGAAACTTCGTCTCTACTAAAAATACAAAAAAATTAGCCAGGCATGGTGGTGCGTGCCTGTAGTCCCAGCTACTCTGGAGGCTGAGGCAGAAGAACTGCTTGAACCCAGGAAGTGGAGGTTGCAGTGAGACAAGATTGTGCCACTGCACTCCAGCCTGGGCAACAGAGCAAGACTCTGCCTCAAAAAAAAAAAAAAAGAAAAGAAAAGAAAAAGAAGAATGAGTGTCTGGTGGCTATATTATGCAGCATCTTGTATATTGACACTTTCTCTGAATGATTTACTATAAACTATATACTTAGCCCTCTGGGGTGTATAATGGTGTCAATTGCAAACAACAGGTCACTAAAAAGAAGAAAATCTATTTTCTGCAGCCCGTTCCCCACTCCATATGCCTCTAGTCTCTGCCTGAATTTTAAATTAGACAGTGCTATGTATGAAATGCCAGTCACTGGGGAGAACAGTTCTAGGAGCTGTGGGGGAATTACACAGGTCTTAAAAGACACAGTATCCACGTTAGAGGCAAAACCAAGACGGTCTTCATTTAGTTTCCTCTGTAGCTAGGATCTTTCTCTCCAGTGATCTGTTTTGGGCATTTGACAGCTACAGAGTTGACCTGCAAATAAATTCAAGTACATTCACAGTTCCTAAGAACAACTGTGACCAGTTTACTCACATAGGTGAGAAGAAAATATTTTCAAAGAGAGCAAAGGTACATAAAAAAAAAAAACTGCACAAAGTAAGGAGAAAGGCTTTGAGATTGTGTAAATCCAACCCCAATTCTTGGCTGCTATGAAGCTGCAGTCACTTGGTTGGGAAGGAGAATCTCCACACTCATCCTCCATGGGACCCGCCAGCAGCCTGTGGGGCATCCACTGCCATCCTCCAATGACTGTCCACTGCCATTGCTTGACAAGGAGTATTTAGACTCTAATGCCACTCTGGATCATCTGGGACTTTCAGTGCTGGAGGTTCCAGCTGGAAAATAGGGTGACCATATTTCAACCAGAAGAAACATGTTTTAAATAAAATCTCCTCCCCCTTTGATTGTTAACAGCAACAGGATCCCCAAAACGGCTTTTCAGGTCACTTAGTTTAGCATACTTGGAGAAAGCCTCAGGAAAGGGAGTGGTATCAGTAATCGGGCTGCTTGTGAGGGTGAAGGTCTTGCTTAGCTGCCTGTGGGCTGCAATAATTCATCTCTCTGAAAGGGCATTCAGCCTTATCTCCTTCTGCTCTGTGCCAGAAGCTGTACTGGTCATTTTACCTGTGATAACCCATTTATTCTAGCCAGCCATGCAGTGAGAGACTTACCATTCTTTTCATCTTGCAGATTTAAGAATAAACAAGTTCAAAAAATGCTCACCCAAGGTCACACAGCTAGTACAGAGTGGAGGCGAGACTTGAAGCCGTAACTTGTACAGTATTACAAAGCTAAGATCTGCTCACAGGCAAGAATTGTGTTTACAGCTACAGAGAAGCCCTTCTATCCACCATGACAAGATAGCATTGTAACAGGCATTAGGGGGCACATGGGCTCCTCACGGAGGAGCCCCGGGGTAGTCTTCCAGGCAGAGCCCTGCCTTGGTTCCTCTGCAGGAGAAAGCAGATCCATGGCAGACACACAAGGCTCACTCTTCAGACCTTTCTGTGGAACTGTAATACGTTCTGTGGCACGTTTCTCAAATTGTCTGCAACAGGCAGCTGTGCTAGGTCAGAATCTCAGAGGTGTTTCTGGGATTCCAGACAGGGTGGGGGCTGCCACCCTGTTCTTTCTGGCTGAGAATAATACAATTTACAAATGTGGAGCATCTGGGGAATTTAGGAACTAAAAAGGGAAGCTTCTGGAGGGAAGTGGCTAAGATTCTTGGGCCTTCGTGGTGTCAGGGAGCAGTTTCCAGGATGTTTTGCGTTTGCCATTGAGCTAATAATAAAGCAGCCGTCTACTGACAGTTACTGTAGGCTCCAGGTACTATACGAAGGACCTCTGACAGGTATTAAACTCATCCATTCCATCAGTTCCAGTGGCATTTAATCGCTCAACCATGCTGAGAGCTAGGGATGGGCAACCACCTTTTACAGATGAGGAAATGGAGGCCCCAGGATAGTAACTTGCCCAAGTTTCCACAGCTTTAAGACCAAGTGAGGATTCAGACTCAGGCTATTTGAAGCAAACTTCATGTTTTTAACAACAACAATATGCTGCCTCTAATGAATTTATTCGGGCGTTAATGAGTACATCAGACAGGCTTTTCTCCACCCTGTATCCTACCCACCAAATGTTTGGGCAATTAAAATAGTTGAGTTCACTTATAAGGGGAATGGGAAAACAGCATTTGGGCTTGTCCCAGTTACATGAATTAATTCTGTCTTGGGGTTCTGATGGCGGCAAAAACCAAAGAGCCCAGAATCCCATGATGAAATTATATCGTTAAAGCCCCTGGCAGCTTAGCTATTATTTTATGTAAAATATATGCACAGCTTCTGAGATCCCTTTCCACCAGCAAACAGAGTGAATATATATATATATACACATTTATATATACACATTACTAATGACAGGATTCTCAGCTATCATGCCGTTATTTATGTGACATTATTGATAGGAATGTTGCTTGTTTGGAATCTGGAAGGTAAACAGAGTTTCAAATTTCAACCCTCTATTGTGGAAAATAATAACCTTGGTGCATGGCCATGCAAATTAAGGAACTCTGAAACCTCAAGCCTCCAATCGCAGCACTCCAGACACCAGCATTCCAAACACGTCTCTCTCCCCGAAGAGAGCCGGGCCCATGCCACAGAATCTTTCCACAGCCAGCATCAAAGGCTGTGTGAGGCTCAGTGTTTGGGACGTGTCCTTGCAGCCGCAGTCCCAACGTGGGGTGGGGTCAGCGAGGGCAAATAACTGAATAGTTTTCTCCAAAACGCCATAGTTGGAATTCCCTCTCCTGGCCCGGGCTCCTTGCGTCCCCTCCCCGGCTGCCACACATTTCCTAGCCGCGAGGAGTCCCCTGGGCCCAGCGCCTGGCGGGCCTCACCCCACCCACCTGCTGCGCACAGCGTTGCCCAGCCCAGGAATCAAAGAACTTTCCTGCCGCAGAGGACCGAGCCGGAGACACGCCCTGGCTATCTATAGAAAGTCCCTTTGGGGGTTCTGCTGACGAGTCACTCGAGATCCCTCCCTGGGCCTCATTATGTCACAGGAACCCTGGCTGGAATGCGGAGGATTAAATTCCTAACCCCTCCCTGTCGGCAGGGCGGGGAGGGAGGGAAGTCAGGAGCTCAGCGCCCACCTGGGCTCTCAAGCGCCCCCTGTTGAGCGTTGCCGTCCCTCTGGCCCTGACTGCTGCAGCGGCTCCGCGCGGGAGTCCAGGCCTGCTGAAGCCCCGGGGCTGCAGGCAGCAGGGAGGACCGGGGTCCCAAGGCCCTGTGCATTCTTGCAGCATCCCGGGGACAGGAGGGGAGAGTGAGAACACAGACTTGATCCTCAAGCCGGCTCTAAATCCAGCTTCCCACGTGGATCTGGGCAAGTCGCTAATCCCTCTGGGCTGTGGTTTCCTCTCCCAAAGAACACCTGGCACATAAAATCGTGAACTTGACTGCCAGAGGGGGAAGTCGGGGAGCGGAAGCTACGGAGGTGGCGAGTTCTCAGCAGGTGCTGATGGCGGTGGGCGGGGTCACAGTTCCATGCTCCCTGATCCAGGACTATGAAGAGTATCTCTAACTCTTCAGATGTGGGCTAATTCTTTTTAAAAGGCCAGATTACTTACACCCAACTATCCTCTGGGTCCTTCATCCCTAATACAGGAGTACTAATGCTACCTACCACATAGGTTTGTTGTGGCAAAAATGCATAAAGGACTTAATGACACATAAAAGGGTTAATACACATAGGGGACTTCAAATGGTCCCTGTAAACCACCTATTATTTTATTATTACCATCATTATTATTGTTACAAAAGAGTCACCTACTGCCATTCTTATTACAAGGCCCCAAAGCTTTTGTGAACGCAATGCTTTGCAAAGACCACTAATGTTGGTAGCATCTATTGCATGTTTATTGCATGCCAGTCATTTTGCTGAGTTTTCAGAAATCTATTTTATTTCTGCAACAGCCCTGTGCAGTAAGCACTATCACTTCCATCTTTTAGCAGGTGAAGAACCTGAGCTTTCTGTGACCTGCCCCAGGTCAAGAGTTGTAAGTGACTGGGCCAGTCACCGTCATTCATCTTCCACCATGGGGTGCTGGTCCCGGCCAGATTCCACTCTTGCTCTTTGAACTTGCACATGTCCTTGACCTCTCAGTGTCTCCTGTGGAGATAAAGGGCAGGTATTATTTTCTTTATGCTATTGTCGGGAAGAAAGCGCCGTGTAAACTGTGACGTTCCCCCCAGAGATGGGAGGACTTTGATCCTTACACAGGAAGACAAGTCAAAGGAGAGAATAGAAAGTCACAGGCCCGGGGAGCCTGTGTCTTCCTGGAATTGTCTTGCTCCTCAGAGAAGTAGAAGGAACTAACTATAGGGACATAGGACACATTTGATCTGAGCCAAAAGCCCAAGGAGGCTCCCATAGACCTGGGGAGGCCACCTGTGTTCTGAAAAGTTGCAGGTTCAGAATCTGTCAGATCTCCTTGAGTCTTTCAGTCACACACACACACACACACACACACACACACACAGACGCTCTCAGTAACAATGCATCACTGGGCTTCCACCTTAGCAGAGTAAGTGAAACATGTAAACAAATAATAAATTATGTCTGAGCCAATGGGGCATAGAAGCAGTAACTATAAAATATTGCCCAGGGGGAAGAAAGTGTACTGGGACTGTTACAGAACACCCCAAGGTCATTGCCAATAGCATTATTTCATGACCCGAGTAAGCCGGCAGGGTTGTTACTTCTCAAAAGAAGACTTTGTCTTTTTCCTTTTTCTTAAACATCTGATTTTTCTTCTCCTTTAAGCAATGCAAGTCTTTCCTTCTGAAAAAATCTTGGAAAGCAGATTCCTTTCATTGCTCTAAAGGGAATTTGAGTTGCACAGAATGAAGGGTTTCTGGTGGTGGTGCTGTAAGCAGTGCTGATTGTCAAGATGGGCTGTCACACATCATTCTCTGCAGGTTTGGAGACCCAGCGCAGACCTTGGTTCCCGGATGGAAGAGACACTTCTCATGATCAAGCCTCCCTGGGCTCCAGGTTGTGAGGTTGTGCTGCATAGGGGACAAGAGCAAAGGTCCCCAAAGTGGGGTATCACACCTCAAGGATGCCACCTCCAAACAACCCACTGGAAGAAAGGAGAAGAAGGAAGGAATGGAAGGAGAAGGGAGGGGAGAAAAGGGGTGGGGAGGAAAGGAAGGAAGGAAAAGAAGGAAGGAAGAAGGAAGAAAGGAAAGATTAAAATTCTTTATTTTAATGTCATCATTACAAAACCACTTTCTCGTTAAAAGTTTAGATATATATAAAAGTAGAATCATATAATGAACTTCCCATGTACCCATGTTCCCACCATTCAACTTCAAAAATTGCCAACTCCATGGCCAGTCTTATTTTCCTTATTTACCCACCTTCTTGTCCCCACTGCTTCTTTATTTATCTAAGACAGCAAACACTATCTCATGACATCTGTCAATATTTCAATATATGGATCTGAAAAGCATGACCTCTCTTCTTAAAACCTGGACCACGGCATCATCATTATACTCCAGAAACATCTCTATTAAGCCCACAATATAACTGAATAGTCAATCCGTGTTCACATTTCCTTGATTTCCCTAAAATTTTTTTTTTACAGTTTGAATTGGGATCCAAACAAAGTCCATACATTGTGATACGTGAATATGTCCCTCAGGTCTCTTTAATGTATTGGTCCCTCTCCCAATCTCTTATTCTCTATTTTTGCAAAAAAAAAATTTTTGATTGAAAAACTTGGGTTGATTTCTTGGCTAATCTACAGACGGGGTTCTGCTGATTATATTCCCATGGTATCTTTTGTCATGTGTCTCCATCCCCTGTAGTTTCTGTAAATGGGAAATGAAGAGGCTCCATCAGGTTCAAATTAAATCTTTCTGACAAGAACACTTTGTAATTGGTGTTATGGACATCTATTGGGGGAACGTAATTTTTGCTTGTCTCTCTTTTTGTGATAGCAATCACTGTCAAGCCCTTGTCCACCAGCAGTTACAAATTGTGTTGTCCTGTGGTATCCTCACGCTATCTATGTGTCTTCACTTATTAGTTGGAATACTTCTACAGGAGAATCTTCTCATCATCTGTTTGCTAATCCAGGAACATTGCTCTTATAGGAAAGGCAGAATAAATGCTTCTTTTTCTTTACCAGTTTTCAAAATAATTGGTTGATCATCTAGTATTCTCTAAAAGTGATCACGAGGGCATCTTTTTAGTATCATAATAAACATACACACACACACACACACACACACACACACACACTCCTAAAGTGTGGTTTAATCAATTGCAGTTGCTCAAAGTGTCCCATTTTTGGCCAATGGAAACCTTTTCAAGTTGGTTTCTGCATCCTTTTGACATGACCCAATAATAATTGATAGCGTCCTGGCTTTCTGGTATGACAAAATGTCCCAGGTGCACTTCCCAGAATAAAAATGACACACTTCTCCCAAGACCTGGTTTCTTTCAGTGAGAGACCACAATCTCTTCTTAGGGCATTATCCTTTAATTTCTATTTTTTGTAGTTTATATTTTATAATGCATTTAATATATTAATAATATGGTAAGTACATATAAGTTATAAATGACAAAGACATATATATTCTGAAACAGATGCCCAATACAGAAAGTTTAGAGGCTGCTTATTTCATACACAGGCCTTGGAAGCGTGCTAGAATTACGATCCTGGGCCCTCTTTCTTTCTAGCTGTTTGATCTTGGTCAAGTTCTTTTTCTCTCTGACCTTCAATTTCTTCAGGTATACAATGAATACAGTACTAGCTACTTCATGGATTATTGTGATGACCAGATGAGATAGATGGCTGATAGATAGATGTAGGTAACTAGATAAATAGGTGACCAATAGATGTATACATAGACACTTAGATACATACACAGATAGATACACACATAGATACATACACATCCTGGCCTCACTTAGTAAATGGGAGCGACTTGTAATATATCAACAATGTTGACAGAGCCCTTCCCATACAGAAGGTTCTATGTCTGCCCTGGAGGAGCTTGCAAACCAGAGGAATAAAGAAGCAGCATGCACAGAAAACACAGGCAGCCTCTGTCTTTCCAAGGTCGTAAGGAGCAATATTCCAGGCAAGTCTTTTGGAAATTCAGAGGAGAGTGCTCTCTGCAACCTCCAGAGTTCTGGAAGTCTTTGTGAGGATGATGGGACTTTGGCTTGCCCTGAAGTCTGGCCTGGGGAGGTAGGAGTGGTATAGGGCCTGTAGGGAGGGGATTCTAGGGTGGGGAAGAGAGCCAGATCCTGGAAAAAGAGGAGGCGACAAAGTCACAGTACAAGGAGAAGCTATTGGAGAAAACAGTCCCAGGAAAGGAAAGAAGGATTGCTCCGCAGTGCCCAGCCCTCCACAGAGGCAAACAGAGGACAGGCAACAGGCCCCTGCTGATTTTAAGAGGACCAATTTTGTCTCGGTAGTAGAGGGAAGACGGACTGCAGCTGCTGGTTGGGGGCAGTGGGGAAGCTAAAGGGCTCCGGGGGGTTGGTTTGTGAAAGAGCAAAGCAGCCAAGGCACTGGAAACCTGCAGTGTGACCCAAAAACACACAGGCTACCTGAGCGGGGGGGCAGGCTTCTCTCCACCAGGAGGGAGATGCTGGAGGAAAATAGAGACTTTTAAAATGGCTTTGATGACCCAAGCCCCAGGAATGGCAAAGGCTAGGTTGGCAGCAACAAAGCAAACACCGGGAATAAATGAAACAGTACTTGCCTCTAAAAACCCTGGCGAGAGCCTGGCTCCCATTTTGAGCCGGGCTGTGTCAGGAGCTCACATGTTCAAAAGCTGATTACGTGTTAGGCATTGTGTTGAGCATTTAACACACATTGTCCCACTGAGTCCTCACAGTCAGCCCTGAAGGTAGAGAAAGAGTTCCCATTTAACAGATGAGGACACTGAGGGTATGAGAGGTCTTGCAATTTATTGAAAGTTAAACACAAACTGGAGGTGAGATTCAAACTCAGGTCTTTCCCTAAAACCCATCCTCTTCCTGCTACTACTGACCACCCCTTACAGAGAGGATGGGATTCCCATTTAGCGCATAGTCCTCAGTCACTCATGGTATGAGCTGCTGTTTACCACACCTTTGGGACATACCAGGCCTGTTTTATGTTATTTTACACGTGCTAACTCATGTAATCCTCACATGCCTTATGAAAAGCTCTTCATTAATATTATTCTCATTTTGGAAATACAGGCTCAGAGACGTCAAATAACCTATCTAAGGTCATAGAATAAACAGTGCAAGGATTAAAAGCTAGGCAACCTAGATCCAGAGCCCACATACTTGACCTTAATATTCACCCTGGGCCAGGCACAGTGGCTCATGCCTGTAATCCCAGCACTTTAGGAGGCCAAGGCGGGCAGATCACATGCGGTCAGGAATTCGAGCCCAGCCTGGCCAACATGGAGAAACCCCATAGCTACTAAAAATGCAAAAATTAGCCAGGCATGGTGGTGAGGGCCTGTAATCTCAGCTATTTGGGAGGCTAAGGCAAGAAAATCACTTGAGCCTGGGAGGCAGAGGCTGCAGTGAGCTGAGATCACGCCACTGCACTCCAGCCTGGGCAACAGAGTGAGACTCTGTCTCAAAAAAAAAAAGCCCCAAACACCAAAGAAACAAAAACATATGCTGTATTCTGCTTCTCAGTGGATGCCCTGTGGGCCAGGCCTCTATCTCCATCCAAATGTTCCCTTTCTAATGCAGTAGTGTACCCACCAGAGAGGCTCTCTGGGGAATGGATGGGAAGGCTGGGTCCACTGAAATGTGCTGGGAACAGAAGGCCAGAGGTGGTGGGTGGGAAGCTCTCCCAGCTGTCGGTTCTATGCTAATGACATCTGCTTGTTGGCAGGGGTACGTCTGGTCCTAAGGTGAGGTTGTTTCAGTCCCTTTCGGCACCTGGTTTTGGGATCTGAGAGGTCTGAATGTTAGGGGTAACAGTTCCCGGGCCAGGGAGGCGGCTCATCCAATACTCTAGTGCCTGAAGAATTTTTTTTTTAATTAAAAACTCCTCTTGGGAGGTTGTAGGGAGAGCACAAGCAGGTTGTGCTAAGAGTGAGAAAAATCTTCTCTGTCCCTCGGGGAATGACTAAGAGCAATGCCTGTTCTACTGAGATTTGCAGTTCCATTTATCTTCCTTAAATGACCGCATAGGAAAATGATCACAGCAGCGAAGCGACATTGGAAATGTGAAATTGATAAAGAAAACTTTGGGTGAGCGCACCGGCTGCTGAAGCCATTTGAAAAATGGAGGTCTGAGAAGCACACAGACTGAACTGTGAGAGGCCTTTGGAAGGAAGGTGTCGGGACAAATGTCCAATGTTTATCTGGATGAAAAGATAAACTGATGCGAACAAGCCCTCAGGCCCTTGCAGGTTTCCTTCTTCACGGGCAGGGCTGTAGTTTCCATAGGTCATTTTCCTGCAGTGGTTATAGCTGCTTTTAGTATTAGCCGAGAATACCGTGTGGTGAGGGGGAAGGGGCCTTTGGGGTCACACTGTATAGTCTGACAACCATCTCACTTTGCAAATGATCTCGAGAGAAAAAGTGACGTGAGAGATGAAATGACGTGGCCTGATATTTCACGTGCATTTTCTTGGAAGATGTTTATAAAAATCAAACCAGTCATCAGATTGGAATGTAGGCTATGTAGCAGCCGCCACTAACATCAGCAAACTCAACCACGTTCCAGAGATACTCGCGAGCTTTCCACGTACGTGCTCTCATGTAGTCTTCACAATGACCTGACGAGATTGGAACTAATATAGCCCGTATTTTCCTAGATGAGGACGTCTAGGCCTGGAGAGATTAAGTGGCCTAACTGAGGTCACCCTACTAGGAAATAAGAGACCCACACCTCCACCCAGCCCTGGCACCACAGCCCATAGAAACCCTGATCTGCTGCCTTCTAACAAGACAAGAGTAGGAAAATGGTCAAAGGAACCAGATATCCTTCGTGGGAATATTATTCTACAATTGAAAATCATTACACAATCCATGTAGGGACATGGTAAATGTTCATTTCTTAGTGTATAGAGAAAATGCAATACTTGATGTAAAAATATTCAGAAGAAAAATGAAAGTAAACACTTAAACACTAACAGTTGCTGAGCAGTGTGTAAAGCTTTTTGTCCTTCTGCTTTTTCTCCTTTTGAATTTTCTATAATGTGGTATAGGTCCTTTGTAATGAACAAATAAATGTAATCATTTTTCTTTAAAAAAGTCGCACTATGCTGATAGAATCGATAAGAAAAAGGCTAAAATGAATAGTAATGTACTTTCCTTTCCTTGGCAATAAAAACTAATAAGTAATTGATTTGCGGCAAGAGATAGAAGATTATTTTACAAAGTCCATACATAACACAAGTCCCTTTTCACATTTCATCAGATGCAACAGAAACTAAAATTCCGAGAATTTAAGTTTTGAAGCTACCCTATTTTTATGGCTTGCGTAGCCTAGTCTATTAATAAAAGGAGATAACCTTGCTATGTTTACCAGCATAGTGACTAATCATTTTTTCCTTCTGTCTGTAGCTGAGTTCCAGCCAACATTGAGACTCATGGACACATTGGGTCGGAAGGTTGCTTACTGTTCACCCTCACCTTCCACACACTCAGCCACAGAGAGATGAAGTCACTTGCTTAACGTCTTGTGCGTCTAAATACTTAAACTCTGAATATAAACTCTAAGTTCCTCAAGGGCAAGACTCTTTCTTTTCGGTGCCAATCCCAGTACCCAGGGCAGAATGCTTCTTTTACTAGATGAGTTAAGACCTGAGTGAGGGGCCAGGATGAATAGTCCGGTTCAATATACAGAGGTGATGGAAGAAGTGGCTCATAGTCACTAAGCACTTCCTGAGTGCCAAGCCCTATGCTGAATGCCTTACAGAATTCACTTAAAGGGGCTATTCACTACATAATCCTGTGGTGGCGGTGATATTATTTCTGTGCTGAGAAAAATGTGCCAACCTGAGCCTTTTGCCCAAAGCCATAGAGCTAGCTGGTGACGGGGCCTCAATTTTAACCTAAGCTTCAGAGCCATTCCTCTTAGCCCGATTGGGACTCTTGGGACTCACGGCACTAACTCAAGCCCTTAGGCAGGTTTGTTTTTTTCTTTTTTTTAAACTGAGTCTCACTCTGTCGCCCAGACTGAAGTGCAGTGGCACAATCTTGGCTCACTGCAACCTCCACCATTCAGGTTCAAACAATTCTCTGCCTCTGCCTCCTGAGTAACTGGGATTACAGGCGCCCACCACCACACCTGGATAATTTTTGTATTTTTAGTAGAGACAGGGTTTCACCATCTTGGCCAGGCTGGTCTTGAGCTCCTGACCTTGTGATCCACCCACCTCAGCCCCGCAAAGTGCTGGCTTAGGCAGGTTTTTATTCCCAAAGAGTTCAGAAACTTGCCCAAAGGAAGAACGGGAACTAGACTGAGTGCCAAATGTCTGTGGGCCTGAAACGACCAACGTCACTTTGTTGCAATTCAGTAACCCTTAAAATGACTACCTCATAAAAACAACCAATCAGTGCCTCTTCCCCACTTCTCCGTAAGTTGTATCAGCTGTGGTCAACTTGCCCTGAGTTACTTAGGGTAGACACTCATTTTTAATAGAAATTGTGTTCAAATGCAAACATGCTAACTCAGCATTCATTCAACGTACATGTCTCAAGTTTCAGGCCTGTGCAAGGAATGAGGTGAGGATGTGGTTGCAAAGTTCTTTTTCAATATAGCGTCTGACCTCAAGATTTTTTTCTTTTTTGTCTTTCAAGATAGAGACTTGCACTGTCATCTAGGCTGGCAGAATCTCGGCTCACTGCAACCTCCATCTCCCAAGTTCAAGTAATTCTCCTGCCTCAGCCTCCTGAGTAGTTGGGATTATAGGCATCCACCACCACACCTGACTAACTTTTGCATTTTTAGTAGAGACAGGGTTTCGTCATGTTGGTCAGGCTGGTCTCAAACTCCTGATCTCAGGTGATCCACCCGCCTCAGCCTCCCAAAGTGCTGAGATTACAGGCATGAGCCACTGCGTCTGGCTGACATCAGGAATTTTAAAGTCCACCAGCAAGCTTTCACTGTGAGCCAGACAAATTCAAAGGAGGCCAATAGATGATGTTTTTGCTGTGGTTCAGTAACAGTGAGCATCGCATGCTCACATGTTTGCCAGAGGAATTATGCAAATATTTGTATATTCTAATACCCATCAAGGCGGGTCTGAACTCCCTGCACTGTAAAGGCTGAATTCTGTTTCCTCTGTTAAAATTAAGTGGTCCTGGCTGAATTCAGGGTACATTGTATTAACCAGTCAATGTGCAGAGCCAGTAAAATTGGCACCAAAGGAAAGAAAGAGAAAGGAACAAGCAGACATAAGGTAACTGAGAAACACATTTGAGAAACAAATGGATCAAGAACGGGCTTTCGAGCCCGTCAGGTCTGAGTCACAATCTTAGCTCCACCAATCCCTGGCTGTGTGACCTTGGTACATCCTGTAGTTATTTCTAGATTCCGTTTCAAATCACTAAAATGATGTACTAATGCCTCGCTTGAAGGGTTATTCGATTTGCGATGAAATAGATCAAAGGTCTAGCACAGTGGCTGGCATCTTGCAACGTCAGTGTGTGACAATTGTCACTTTTATTTAAAATCACTGGGGGTTTCCACTAACACTTGGCTTGTCTCCGTTGTAAATTAAGTAGAGGACCTCCCAAAGTGAGGAAACCTCATTTCTTAAAGTGAAATCAGCAATCAGCTCAGCAGTGTTATGAAGTATCTTCTGGTGGGTAACACTGGTGTGGACTCAGGGCGGTGGAGGCGAGGGGCAGGTGGTAGAAAAGCAGGAAGTACTATGCAGCTTATTTTTTTCAACAATGGTGAGAAAATAAAAATGTAAATAAAAATGAAAACAGAACTAAAAAAGCTTATTTTCAAAACATTAGGCTAGGCCTCCATAGAAAGAAAATTAAATCACCAACTTCTTTTGGCTTCAAAGGCAAACTATAAACGAACACAGGCATCCAGTTGTCACCCAGGCTTGATCATCTAAGGACGCACCAGAGCAGGGTGTGGTTCACGTAATGCGAGCGGCTGCAACAGACAAACCCCAAAGTCCAACAAGCTTAACTCAGTGGATGTTCCCTTCTTGTTGCATAAAGTCTAACAAGCTGAGCATGGGACCTCTCTGCTCCATGTAGTCACGCAGGCCCCAAAATGACCCAGTCTCTGCCGTCTACAACAAGCAGCTTCCAACGCTGCCCTGGCATTCACATCCAGCCCGCAGCCAGGGAAGCAAGATGGAGCTGAATGTGGTAAGTTTTCGTGGCTCGGGCCTGGAGAACACATATATTACTTCTGCCTCCACATTTCTTGGCTGAAATTGAGTCACATCTAACTGCAAAGGAGTCTGGGAGAACGATCTCTCTGCATGCTCGGGAGAAAATGGAATGGGTGTTTGGAGTAACAATTGATCTGCCATTCAGGGCACTTGCAAACTCCAGGGGCACTCCCCGCAGTGTTTGGGAAACCTAAGACCTGCTCTTCCTTGCCTTAATTCTTAAAACCAATCTCAAGTATTTAGTCCCCAGGTTCATGGTGCTCAGGCATGTTTCACACAGCACAGTAATGAAATAGAGGAGAATAAAGTATTGGGGGAAAAAGACACCAAGGACGCTAAAAGGGAAAAAAATCAAATAAAATTTACACTAAGAGGGAAAAATAGACATTCACCTTCTCTGCTCACATAAGACTCTGAAGATGAAGACCCTTAGGAGAAACTGAGTCAGCATTTACAGCACTGCACTGGCAGATTCTGTCACGTTTTGACAGAGCTAAATTTAAGCCAGACCTGGCTTCTTTTGCAAAGCAAGAGTGTTTGATTGATTGTTTTGGTGTTATGATTCCTGAATGTTGTATCTGGAGCCTTCATTGCCAAATAATACCACTTGTGATGATCTTATTTTGTTCTGGAAGATCTCAGTTCTTAGAGTGCATGGACCTCAGAGGTACGGTTTCCTTCAGCAGCATCTCTGAACCAAGCACGCACTATTCGTGTTGGTCTACCACTGGGTCGGTCACCGCTTCTCCTGAGCCCCACGTGACTCAGGTCAAGGTCTGAAGCCTCGGTGTCTTGTCTCACCTTCCACACCCTCCCACCTTCCTGCAAAAGCTGCTTTGAGGCTTATGTCATCTAAGCTTCCAATTTTTTTCATAACAACCTACAATAAGAAACGTATTTTACATTTTGACCCAGTATGCGTGCACACAGACACACACACAGACACACACACACACAGACACACACACACACACACACGCTTTTCTCGAAACATTCTTTTTGTTAAGAATGATGCGTTGATAATTTCTATTTTTTTCTATTTCCTTCCACTAAAAAATGAATGCTGCTTGGGACCCACTAAATTGGGCAAACCCCCTTCAGGTGGTTGCCATGGCTATGTTTTATCACTAGCGTACTTTTTTTTTTTTTTTTTTCTTTCTAGACAGAGTCTCACTCTGTCTTCCAGGCTGGAGTGCAGTGGCGCAATCTCGGTTCACAGCAACCTCCGCCTCCCGGTTTCAAGCAATTCTCCTGCCCCAGCCACGCGAGTAGCTGGGATTACAGGTGCATGCCCAGCTAATTTTTGTATTTTTAGTAGAGATGGGGTTTCACCATATTGAACTCCTGACCTCAGCTGATCCACCCACCTCGGCCTCCCAAAGTGACAGGATTGCAGGCATGAGCCACTGTTCGCAGCCACATCACTAGTTTACCTTAATGGAATTATTTCTTCTCTTCTTGAAGCCAGTGAACACCACCTGTGCTCCACTTTACCCATCTTCACCTAAAACCACACTGGCTTTTCTCTGATTCACCTTTCAAATTTGTAACTCCCATATTCCACTTAGGCCTTAGCCTCCTTTTCTCTCCGCCACCCCACCCCCCATCCTCTTTCACCACCCTGTCTATGCTTCACGCTTATCAGGAACTTCAGACCTCTACTCTTCTATAGCCCGCCCACCTCCCGCCGGCCTTATCAGAATCTTCCTGGTTTTGCTTCCTCATTAGTCTACACAGACCCCATGACCACAACCTCCCGATCTGCCCACTATTTTACCACTAAGATATTTTGGTCCTGTCCTCCAGTTAACCGAGCCTGCAGCTTGGTCATCAGCCCAACGGGCAAGGCCCACAAAGCGTAGACATTTCTGTCTGGACCAAGCTTACCATTTAGAGATGACGTCTATCCTGATTCGGCACCAGTCATGTATTCCTTAGCGCCCTGTAATCTTCCCACATCCAGTCCCTCGGCACTACTTTATAGACGGTGACAATGTAAACATACCTCTTTAGTCCTTATTCTACCCTCTCCGCAGCCTCTGAAACCAGTGACCTCCTTCAAAACCTCTCCCCTTTGACTTTGATGCCTACCTTGTCCCTAGCTCTCCTTCTTTCTCTCTCATCACTCCTTTTCAAGCTTCTTCATAAATTCCTCCTCTTTTCTCTACCCCTTAACTGCTGGTGTCCTGGAATTCCTCCCCTTCTCGTAACACTCTGCAACATTCCAGGTCAAACCCGTCCACACCCATGATTTCTGCTACCACCCGTATGGCGATGATTCTCGTAAATGTACCCGAAGTCCTCGCTGCTTTGTGGGGTTCTTATCTGTTGTCTGCTGTACGACCTCCCACATCTTGGATGTCTCATATACCTTTTCAAACTCAAATGCCCCAAACTGAAGTGAATCCTTCTCCCTACTTAGTGCTTTTCCATGCTTTCTCATTGCACTTAGAAGAAAATCAATAATTATTGCTATGGGCTTCAAGGCTCTGGGGCTTAAGTGATCTAGCCTCTAGCTCCCTTCTCTGTTTCATCATCTAGATTCCTCATGACTCACTCTGCACACGCCAAGCTGGCATCCTTGCTCTTCTTCCAGTAAGTCAAAGATGCTCTTTTCATAGGGCTTTGGTCTGGTTATTCTCTCTGCCTGAAATGCCATCGCCCCAGATCAGACAGCCACAAACCTCTCTCCTTCACTTCACTTAGGTTTCTGCAGACATGTCAGCTGCTCACAAAAGCTTTTCTGATCACCCTATCTAAAATGCTACCCCCATCACTGTCACTCTCCGTCCCCTTATCCTGCTTTATTTCTCTTCAAAGCAGTTACCACCACCTTCCATGAAAGTGTTCATTGTCTGTTTACCATTCCTGGAATGTTTCTTTATTTAGCTGAATCCTTGCACCTAGAACAGTACTTGAAGCAGAGTGAGGGCTCAATAAATAACTGAATGAATAAATAATTTATCTCCTCCCCCTCTCCTACCTCGCCCTCAAAGTCTGCTTTCTCCAGAGTTCTATGTAAAAGACACATGATTTTCCCAGTCATGGCCCAAGCCAGAAGCCTTGCCTTTGGTCTCGTCTCCTTCCTCTCCTCTCCCCTCCCCTCCCCACACATCCCATCTGTCACACTCCCAGTTCTCCCAGTCTCCCAGTGACTCTCTCTCTCTTTTTTTTTTTTTTTTGAGATTGAGTCTCGCTCTGTCTCCCAGGCTTGAGTGCGGTGGTGTGATCCCAGCTCACTGCAACCTTCGCCTCTTAGATTCAAGCGATTCTCCTGCCTCAGCCTCCCAAGTAGCTGGAACTACAGGTGTGTGCCACCACACCTGGCTAATTTTTGTATTTTTAGTAGAGACGAGGTTTCACCATGTTGGTCAGGCTGCTCTTGAACTCCTGACCTCGTGATCCACCCACCTCTGCCTCAGCCTTCCAAAGTGCTGGGATTACAGGCATGAGCCATCGTGCCTGGCCCCCAGTGACTCTTTCTAAATCTCTCTCCAACCTCACTGCTGTGGCCTTATGTTCAGTGTCATGGATCCCCTTGAATTTTGATGAGAACTATGTATTCGCTTTTCAGGAAAACACACGCAAATACAGTTTCACACAAGAATTTCCAGATTCTCCAAAACCCATTGAAGACCCTGTGATGGTTAACATTGAGTTTCAACTTGCTTGGATTGAAGGATGCAACATACTGTTTCTGGGTGTGTCTGTGAAAGTGTTGCCAAAGGAAATTAACATTTGAGTCAGTGGACTGGGAGAAGCAGACCCACCCTCAATGCGGGTGGGCACCATCTAATCAGCTGTCAGCACAGCTAGGATAAAAGCAGGCAGAGGAACATGGAAGGACTAGACTGGCCTAACGTGGAAGGAGGAGACTGGCCTGAGTCCTCCAGCCTTTGTCTTTCTCCCGTGCTGGATGCTTCCTGACCTAGAACATCAGACTCTAAGTTCTTCAGTTTTCGGACTCTTGGACTGAACACCAGTGGTTTTCCAGGGGCTCTCGAATCTTCCACCACAGAATGAAGGCTGCACTGTCAACTTCACTAGTTTTGGCGTTTGGGGACTGGCTTCCTTGCTTCTCAGCTTGCAGATGGCCTATTGGGGAACTTCACCTGTGATCACGTGAGTCACTACTCCCTAGTAAACTCCCTTCATATATGCATTTATCCTGTTGGTTCTGCCCTCTAGAGAACCCTGGCTAATACAGACCCCCTTCTCTGGGTGTTTCTATGTCCAAGGATAAAAATCTCTGGCTCCAGCTTCATTATTTCTCACCTGGATAGCTCTGATGTCCTTCAACAGGTCTCCCTGCCACTCACCCTACCCCTCTTTTGATCTGTTCTCCACAGTAGCTGTCCAAATAATCTTTTAACAGAGCAGGTTTATTCATGGCCTTTCACATGTCCTCTGTAACACCTGTCACTGGATCCCCGTCGCCTTAAGAATAAATGCCTGGATCCTCTGTGTGGTTGCACAGTGCTGCTCTTCCCCCAGTCTCAGTCCCTTGGCACTCGTATCCACACTCGGCTGAAATCATTCTGAAAGGCCACTCTTTCGGATCTCTGTGCCTTTGAACATGGTGGTCCTTTTCCCTTTCTGAGCCCTCACCTCTCATCTGTTTGGCTACCTGCCGCTCATCTTCCCCGAGACAGCTCAAGGGTTATCATAAAAGTACTCCCTGATCTCCCAGGGCTTAGTGAGGGGCCTCTCCTCAGATCACACTGTGTGGTGATCATCTTGTCTGTTTCCTTTGCCAGGAGGTTCATCATTGAGGCTGTGTTGTTAACATCTGTGGCACATAGTAGGTGCTCAATAAAGGCATGCCGAATGACTGAATGGAATAATCAAGTGAAAGGACAGCAAGGATAGCAGCGCATCTTGGATTCATATGAACGGGGCAGGTGTAGCCAACAAGGCTTCCAAAATAGGAAAATCCATATTTACAGGGGAGATAAACCGGACAGTTCTTCCATTTACAAAAAGGATTCACCACAAGGGACCTCTAAATAGCGGGTGCTTTAACGCTTTTGTGTAAGTGTTTGTTTACTGATCATTAATCATTTCACAAAGAGGCCAACGGGCTAAAGTGTGGCCAATCAGAGCCTTTAGAACAGAATCACCAGGCTTCTGAAGCTACGCTGCAAGTTAACGGGAAGAAGAATTTGATGTTAAACTATTCAATTAACATATAACTTTTCAGGAACAAGCCAGAGAGAAGAAGAGGGAGGGAGGGCAGAAGAGAAAGAAAAGGAGAACAGAAGCAACACTTTTGAGAGGTCCAGCTACACGACCCAGGACCTGCCTTTAAACATGGCCATCTCCGCTCTTCAGGGAGAGAGCAGGGGCCCACATGATTAGAGACTTGTAATCAGGCTCCTACAGGGCTCAGAAAAGGCAAAGCTCTTGATAGGGAAGACAGGGATATAAAAAGATCCCATCTGGCCATCATTCTGCACGTAACAACTTGGATGGATTTACTCTGGCACAAACGAAACTTTAGTTCATCCGTCTCTTCACCAAACATCAATTTATCACCTGGGACACGTCAGGCCCATGCTAGGCACCAGAGAAGAAATGCTGACCAAGGCCAGTGCAATCTCTTGCTTGCAAGAGTCTTGTCTTTTACAGGCAGGAAGCAAGCAATCAATCGTCACAAAAACAATTGCTAAGAGTAAGAAGGTGCTGTGACAGCGAGGGTGGGGACACCAGGAGCTGCTGCAGAAAGGGAAGGCAGGTGGGGCTTCTCTGAAAGAGTACCGTCTGAGCTGAGCCTCATGGGTGAGAATAAGCCAGCCATCCGAAGACCTGGAAAAGGGACCATCAACATCTAAGGCCCTTTGGCAGAAAAGATCTAAGCATATTCTGAAGCAAAGAGGGAGTCACGGTGGCTGGAGTTCAACGGAGACGCAAGGGTTGAATGAGGTTTGGGGCCAGGCTTTGAAGGGCTTTATAAACCTGTAAGGACAGGGGAACTATTCTAAATGCAAAGGGAGGCTGCTGAAGGAATTTCATCAGGAGGTGAGAAGAGATTTACTCACGAATACGTATGGAGAACAGGGTACAGGGGAAGAAAATAGAAGCCAGAGCATCAGTTAGGTGGCTGTTGCAGAAATCTAAGAACCAGATCTCGGTAACTTGGACTAAGATGGTGGTAGTGAGGGCGGAGAGGTGAACAGATTCCAGACCTAGAACTGACGTGGGGTGCAGAAGTGTTGTGAACGGTGACAGGTCCTGCGCTGCTCAGACATTCTGAGACTGTTAGCTAGGCACCATGGCTATCAGAGCGGCGCTCTCGAGGAGATCTGCTTGGCCTCAAAGCTGGGCAGAACTATGCTTGGGCCATTTTGTGGTCATCACAAGCCCATAATTTTGAGGTGATAATTCTTGTAAACCAATCACTTGGGAAACCCAGAAGAAGTCCTTTCCATGTGTTCTAAGAGTTCCTGGTCTCAGGGCTGGCTGTACTGCATCCTCCCTCCTGCCCTTGGCCATGGGTACTCTCTTAAGATCTCCTGTTTCAGGAATGGCATCGCTGGTCCAGCCAGAAAATGACTAATCATTTTTGACAACTCAGCTACAAACTGACCAAAGTCAGGTTGGTTGTTCACAATTACGATCTGTCTGGTAGCTAATGGGATTTTCCCATTGCTAGACGAAGGGAAGGGCTACAGGTCTGTTCCCAACAACCTCATAATCAAAGCAAGCCTCAGACCAGATTCTGCCTCACACAGAGACATTTACTAGCAAACAAGTCCAAAAAGCATCACACAAGCAGATCTGTGAGCTCGGTGGGATCCCAGCTCCCTATCACATAGGCACTCAAATGCAACTCACACAAAAGGTTCGCCTTGAAGGAAATGGGACCATATTCCGTTGCAGGATTTAGTTAATCCAGGCCAATGTTCTCCGCTGGAACAGATTCTGTCTCCCAGATTTTGCCCTCCAGGCAATCTCTGGAGACATATTTGTTTTTACAACCCGGGGAAGTGCTACTCATATCTAGTGCCGAGAGGCCGGGGATGCTGCTGACGGGTGCATTCCACCTGTCCTCAGGGACTAGATGCTCTTCTTCCTAAACAGGTATAGAATCAGTCTCTTTCCTCTCCCTTCTCCTGTCCTTGTCTGGACCTTCAGCACTTGAGACAAAGCCTTCTTCCCAACAGCTTTCCAGCCCTCTGATGCCCTCCTATCCCCAGCCCTGCTATCAGACACATCTTCCCAAACCGGGAGCAGTGCAGTATTTTTCTAAGTTCTCCAGTGGCTCCTCAATGCACGTGAAATGTAACTCTTTGCTTCCTCTCCTGCCTCTTCCCCTTGGGCACTTTCTTTCAGCCTCTTGCAGTTGCATTAATACATCAAGTATCCCTAAAGCACTGTGGCTTTGCACCTGCTGTTCCTCTGCCCCTGTCTCATACTCTCTCCCACCCTCCTGGGTCCCCAGCTCTTGAGCCTCAGCTCAGAAACTGCCTCACCCTTTGGCTCCCCTGGACTGGCTTTGGGGCTCCTGATCAACCTTGCTCTGCTCTGGACACACCTCCACTGAAGCAGACGTCACAGCTGTGACATCTTTTCTGGACTTCAACTGTTTGTTTGCATGTTTGCCGTCTCCCTGGACTCTAAGGCTTTTACAGTGGGGTTTGTGTCCAGCTTACTGGGCCCACCCTGCTCTGATGGAGCAGGCAGCAGCTAAACCTTTGTTCAATGAATGGTCACTTTCTATGCCCTGGGTTGTCAATTTCTGATTTATTTCTTTAGTTTAGTTTGTTTGTTTTTTTTTAACGGATTTTAAATACTTGAAATTTTCAGAGTATATAAAGTGATACAAAGGAGATAGTTATGGTTACAGTTTTCCAATCTCAACATGCCTAAGAATCATCTTGGGGACTTATTTCAAATACAGATACCCAGGAAATGCCCACATAATTTTGAAGAAAATTAATTCATTTTGAAAAACTGAGATATATTTCACATGTCATAAAATTCACATTTTTAAGTGTACAATCCAGTATTCACTAAGTTGTGCGACCATTATCAGTGTCTAACTCCAGAATATTTTTATCACTCCAAGAAGAAACTCGCATTCATTAGCAGCCACTTCCCACTGCTCCTTCCCCTCAGTCCTTGGAAACTACTTAACTGCTTTCTGGTCTCCACGCATTTGTCTATTCTGAATATTTCCTAGCAATGGGATCACATAATATATGGTCTTCTGTGACCTGCTTCTTTCATTTAGTATAATGTTTTCAAGATCCATCTGTGCTGTAGCATGGATCAGTACTTCATTCTTTTTTTATGACTAATACTCCGCCATATGGACCTATATTGCATTTTGTTTATCCTTTTGTCAAGTGACAGACATTTAGATCGTTTCCACTTTTTGGATATTATAAATAATGCAGATATGAACATTTTTGAGTTAGCTTTTATATGGACTTGTGTCTCCAATTCAGTGATATATAGCCAAGAGAGCGGACATTGCTAGGTCATTTGGTGATTCTATGCTTGACTTTTTGAGGTGCTGCTGAAACTGTCTTCTGCAGCAGCTGACACGTTCTGCATTCCCAGCAGCAGCCTATGAGGGTTTCAACTTCCTTGCATCCTCATCAGCACTGGTTATTGTCCATCTCTTTTATTATAGCTACCCTCGTAGGTGGGAAAGAAATATGCCTCTGTGATTTTGGTATGCATTTTCTTAATGACTGGTTACGCTGAGCATCTTTTCATGTGGGTAGTGTCCATTTGTGTATCTTCTTTGGAGAAAAGTTTATTCAGGTGCTTTGCTCATTTTTTAAATTGGGTTGTGTGGTTTTTGTTGTCACTGAGTTGTAGGTGCTCTTTATATATTCCGGATATTAATTTCACACCAGATATATTCGTTGCAAATACTTTATCTCATTTTGTAAGTTATCTTTTAACTCTCTTGATAGTGTCTTTTGATGGACAAGAGTTTTTAATTTTGATGAAGTCCAATTTATCTATTTCTCTTTTGTTTCTTGAACACTTGGTATTATATCTAAGAAAGCATTGCCTAATTCAAATATATAAAGATTTATGTGTGCGTTTTTTCCTAGAGTTTTATAAAAAGAGTTTTATAGTTTTAGCTCTTACATTTAGGTTACTGATCTATTTTGAGTAATTTTTCTATATGGTGTGAGGTGGGGGGAGTCCAACTTCATTCTGTTGCATGTGAACAACCTATCATTCTAACATAACTTTTTGAAAAGAATGTTCTCATTAGACAGTCTTGGCTCCCTTGTAAAAAAAATCAATTCACTGTAAATATCAAGGCTGATTTCTGGACTCTCACTTCTATTCTCCTGATCTATATGTCTATTTTTATGCCAGTAAGGCATACTCAGGTGCCAAGGAACCACTCTTAGGGGGAAAAAAACAAAAAAAACAAAAAAAAAACCACCCTGTTCTAAATTATAGGTGCTGTAAAAAGGAGCTAACCCAGACCAGTGGTTCCCAACCAGACTGAAGATCAGAATCATCACAGGGTCTTAAAAAAAAAACTCTGACCACCTAGATCTCCTTCTCCCCAGCCTCCTCCTCCCCTCAGGTTTTGATTCAGTAGGATGGCAACAAGGCTCAGGACATACGGTTTTTAAAAAAAACCCTCTAGTGACCATCCAGCATAGGCAATCACTGGTCCAAGTGATCATATAAAATCTTCTCCAACATAAGAGGCCTATTATGTTAGGGAAAGATAAAATTTAAAATGGAAGTTTGACCCCAAAACATCTTAACAGAGCATCCTATGTATATTTGGCTGTTAGAAGACATCTCTCTGACGAAAAAATATGAAGATGATTCTGTGAAAAACAATGACAGTAGGAGGACCAGTGTAGCTCCAAGGTGTCTAGATTGGGGAGGAGACAAACCACATTTCCGTATGTCAAGCCAGCACAGCACCCTCCACACTGCCCTCATAGACCCTGTGCTCTGTTGGTGGCTGTGTTTGTCATTCTACTAGATTCTGGATCTGTTTTAGAAGGCGCAGGATCTTTTCCTCTTTGGATCCTCCATGCCCATCACTGTGCCAGATCCATCACAGGTGTTCAACAAAATGTCAAATCAAACGAAACATTTTCTGTGTTTAGTCAAATGCATAGCAAATGCATAGGTAAAATAGCAGGCTTTATGTAAAAATGCTAGGTATGTGGTACTTTAAAAACAGAAGTGGAGGCCGGGCGCGGTGGCTCAAGCCTGTAATCCCAGCACTTTGGGAGGCCGAGGCGGGTGGATCACGAGGTCAAGAGATCGTGACCATCCTGGTCAACATGGTGAAACCCCGTCTCTACTAAAAATACAAAAAAATTAGC